>JAIZAY010001798.1:0-13078 GCA_029531755.1 Holothuria leucospilota | reverse complement strand
AAAGGGTTCCCCTAAAAATTCCCCAAAAAACTTAATAAAATTTCCCCAAAGTTTTTTTTTGGGGGGTTTTTCCCTTTTTTTTTAAATTTTTTTAATTTTTTCCGAATTCAAATCCTTATTCCCAGATTCGGAAGGCTGTTCTCTTTTTTGGGAATTAATTTATAATTAAGATAACCTGGTTCCCAAAAAACCTGTCGAATTTTTTATTTTGTTTTCGTAACTAAGGGAAAACCCTACCGTAATTGGTGGTTTCGACCCTTCCTTTAATCTTAAAATACCCTTTCAAAAAATTCTATTATCTTAATTTTTCCTTTAATTGAGTCGTGGCAGAGGAGCTCGGGATAGTAAATTGTTATAAAAATTTAAAATTTCATTTGAAGCGGAAGTTTTTAAAAACCTTTTACCCCAGGGCATGTATTCACAAAGTTACTCAAGGATACCTCGTGGAATATCAATGTCCAGAAAAAGGTCCTTTTTTGGCATATTAGGCCCCGTTGAGGAAACTTATCTTAATCGATTAGGAAGGGCTTTACAATGGGGGCTTAGAGCCTAGGTTTGGTTAAGGCCCGGTTACCATAAAATTCAAATTTTTAAATGGCATCGGAATGAATTAGCGGGTCCTTTTGGTAAGATACCGCATTGAAAATGGAATCAAGCTCAATTCAGTTAAGTGCTCGACCTTTTAAAAGGGGGGGTGAGCTTTTGAAATCTCCTAGATTACCATTGTACTTGTTTAATCGGGTTTGAAGGGACCAAAGAAGCCCCCCTTTGGGATGGGCCCTTTCCCCCGGAAATAATAAAATTGGAAAGCCACAAATTGGCCAAAAAATTTTTTTATCTGTATTGAAAATTTAAATAACTGCTGTCTGAGCCATATGCTTTTCGAATGAATATTTTGAATTGGAAAAAGGAAACGGGTTTCGGGATCAAAACGTGGCACAAAATCAAGGGATTTCTGTCTAAATTCTGCTTTAAAAGTGAAATGTTTCCGAATCATTTTTTAAAATAATAAAATTTTTTACCAAAAAAATTTACCCCTTAAAACCTATATACTGTCACACGTAAGACTCGACTCACACATACGAAACATCTGGAAGGGCATATAACATATACAACATACACATTTCATACCCCATTAAGGAGCAGAGTCATATCCCACCACAGAGGTCGGATTCAGCGTCGACGAGGGAATACCACTAGACGCCTCCGGGAGTATATTACAACAAAGTACCAGATCACAAAAGAGGGACAACGGGATTCTCACTATCCAGTAGAACATTACCATATGGCGAGCGACCGATATAGAGGCATAATACTCTACCATCATCTAAGTTTTCACACTAGTTAGCGCCAGAGAGCGGGTCATACGCACCCGCACTGCGCACGCCGTACGACAGCTGTAAACGCACAGTCTCGGGCACTTATCAAGTCCGGACTTGAGTCCCGTTTTATAATAGGAGTCGAACTATTGGTCCGAAAATGGCAGTCCCGGAATCGGAATTAGTCCGGATGGGCTGCAGGTGGGACTCAGATGGAGTCAGTCCACCACTTGAAAATGGAAACTCAAAATGCTACAATTGCTATGTGGAATGAAGAGTTGCCTAACAGGACGCGGATCAGACATTCGAAAGGGGGGGGGGGTGACAGCCCCTTGAATATTCTCCTAGATTACAGTATGCTAATTATACGTAATTGTATCGGTTGCGTGGCGGAAGGGACTAAACAGGAAAGCCCCCCCCTTGGATTCGCGCCTGGCCTACCCGAAACTTATACACATTCAAACACAATAAATGGGTGGGTTCAGCCACGAAATTGACTACTAAATCAACCATTTTAATTATCTGTACTGAAAATAGCTTAAACAGCATTTATATGACATGCTGACGTACCTAATGGCCGATATCTGAGATGCCGGAATAGGACACGACTGGGAATGAATCGAAACTGGCCCTGAGGTCGGTAAGACGACTCGGACACAACCTGCCTAAGGGATAGTCTCTGTCACTAAGCTTCTTGCAATTTGAAAGAGTGATAGTATGTTCTCCTGTACATCAGCTGTGTGCAACAGTACTTACATTTCACATGCCTAACGACCAATCAGAGCAGGCTTACGCGGTTGAAGGTGAAGTGATGTTAAGCTCATCAGTCGTCATCAACATAAAGTTCTGGGCCAATTCATGGTGGGGTTTTAGTACCAACCCCAATTGCTACTGGCGGAAGAGGCCGCACCTAAACTCTTCAAAATACTTTTGAACAATTCCGGAACGAATTTATGAAGGACATTTTGTTCGAAGTTTGAACGGAAATCAATCATAGTGTGTGGTTGACAACTTTTGCACTTTTTGAGGTAAAAATAATGTGTCATTCGTCCCACTCGTAGGTGGTTCTACAAGGGAGCACAGCACGAAAGGGTTCTACAAAGGAGCACAACACGAAAGGGTTCTACAAAGGAGCACAACACGAAAGGGTTCTACAAAGGAGCACAACACGAAAGGGTTCTACAAAGGAGCACAACACGAAAGGGGGGATATCGCCTTCAAAAAAGTTTGTAAGCATGACCTTCAATCATCCAAAAATAACATGTATGAGATGATCATGGTGTAAACAAATATTTCTAAATTTCTGCTTTGGAAAACAGCATTCCTTCCTTCTAACAAATATCATATTTTGTGGTACCACTGGACATACGGGTTAATGATACTTTGAGATGCGTGTTGACTTCCTTCAAGTAATTTTTGTTCCACCCGAAAAGTTTACAGCTGCCTTCGTCCGTGCTCTTTTCTAACTTGTAAGGGATGAACTTATGACCACATCGAAAACTGGAGGGAGTAGGAGGGGTCAGGTAGGTGGCACTTCTGAGGGCGCACTGGTCTTCTGCTGAAAACAATGAGTTGACCCTTTACGGGACGACAACTGAGGACCACGGTGAAACACCACAGTCTAGTTACGCACAGAGGGCCGATTCATATGCCGGGGGAGGGTTTACAACTTCAATAACATTTCTTTTGACGTTGACTGTGTTATAACAAGAATGCGATCCTGGTAAACAAAAAAACAAATGTACCGTCGATCGATCTACCGCGTATGTTGCCCGGGCCCTGGAGACGTCATTTAGGTAATCTTGAGAGACATTACTCTCCATCCCACACCACCACCAACAAATCACTTCTATATTCCGTAAAGACATAACCATGGCAATTGCTATTCTGGAAAGTACTGTTCCAATTCCTCACTGAGCTACACACAGCCGAGAAGCTTGGTATGGTATAGAAAACGCACATCGTTCTTGTACACCTTAAAGGGCTTCAACCACGACCCCGGCAGAGCACTCCCACAGGTGAGAGTCCTTCAGAACGGTCATATCAAACCATTATCGCCTTACTCAGAAAATCGTTTCCTTACTGCCTTCGTAGGTACGCACATTATGGCCGAACTACCGCTCACACCTTGCACATGCACACTCCTTCCCAATACTGATCACCCGCGTCCGTCTGTCTCGCTCCTGTCCTCATGATGCCATCCTCCTGACTGGGCTACCGAGAGTCCTACGGAGTCAAGAAGAGGCCGCGATGAGCCTTACCATGTGGAAAATACTGACCCCGAGGCCCCATGGCTTATCGGTACCTACTGGTATAACCCACCTCTGTCACGTGGCCGCGAATGATCTCCACCCTACGGTTTGTTGTCAAATCCCTATGCGCTGGTGACAACAGCCGCTGCTGCTGCACCCGAAAGGCACCCGCGTCTGAAGCATACTCCTATGCCTCGCTCCATTATTTTCTCTCAATACTCACCTCCTCGTCTACATCGTCACACTCCGCTGAGGACCCGGCCTGCAGGGACCACTGTTTGACACTATCGAGGATATATGCGTTGCGCTGCTGCATGCGAGCACTTCTGAAGTCACTATGGCCTGTGAGACATTACATTACTATGTGATGATTTCTTAAAAATTTAATCCATCGTTTCGCCTCCCGTGTTGTCGACTGAGTGTATGTATGTCACCCTCGTCCAACCGAGCTATGTAAGTACTGGCTGCACCGGTAACCCTTAGTCCGACGGACCTAGACTGTGGACACTCTCCATGATTGGCCTCGATAAGACTAGGTACGCACGGCCGAACCACTGCTGAAGGTACTGACATAGGACTTATATACCCCCGAACTAATGACTGATAAGAGGTAGAACTTTTTCGGATTCCACGCACCCACCCCCCCCGTGTTGTGTTGTAAAGAACAACACATTAGCACAATCCAGTTTATTACAGCCCCATACCCTGAAGGTAGCATGTTCTAAAACAAGTCCTAAGATAGAACTGGAGTAGGTAGGAACACATTATGACTAGCAGACACATTATGTCAGATCTCCAGTATGTAGCGTACCATGAGTACGATCTGCTACACCAATTTATCCCTGCAGGTAGTTGTACATATCTGCTCTGAGCTCCGGAAAGTCATACCATTTTGTGGACGGACCATACTATGTACACACGCACCTATTACGACGGACCGACTAGTTATAAGGATTTTCAAGAATCGATGGGGGGAGGGCGGGGGGGGGACACAACGTCACGCATTGCCCCACTGTGGCCGGACGCCACGCTGTAGCTCAAAAAGCCTTTTAAGTTTTCATTTTAAAAAAACTTTTCCAGACAGGTTTCGAAATCGAATAGGGGTATGCACGCCTCTACTTTGGCCGCAAAAGTGGTGCCACTGTGCACAATAGCAGTCACATGACAGTTGTCTTCTCTATTCTTCTGCAGGCTGTATGGCGAAAAACTTTGCTCTCAATCCTCTCTAGATTACAAAAAAAATTTCACTCTTTAACACAAAAAATGTTACTAAAATTTCAGTGCAGCTAGACCGAGCCCATTACTTACATAGTGTCACCGATGTTTACTTATTAGATCTTAAGTCAAGGTCATTACTCAGCTATTCACCTGTTTTCGAACATTGTAGCGCCCTTTCGGTCGGCCAACCCACTTGAAAGATCTCTAAAGAGATAATCCAGCGAAGCTCCAACCCAATCCCTCAGAAATATATACTTTGAATAGTTCTTATGGACACTTTTATCATTTTTGTTCTTATTTTTCCTTCTCCTTTTCTTTTTTTTTCCTTCTTTTTTGCCTGTTCTTTTTTTTTTGCGGGGGGGGGGGGGGGGGGGCCCGGGCCCCCCAGGCCCCCCCCCGGATCCGCGCCTGCTATATTTTTTCTTTGGAATGGTACAAAAGTTCAGCCCTAACTTTTCGGTGGTCAAGAAACGACACGATTCGGAGTAACAGTCCACTGTCTTTTAGTTTACGAGGGTTTCTCAATCTCCACATTCTCGGCTATCGCAGATGGGACCCTGTTCAAGTCCCAAAACAAAAACTTACAGTTTTCCTATCTCCTAAAAAGGTGATCAGTCGTATTGAAATATTCTTTGTGACGTCAGCCTTTTCTCACATGTTTCTGCAGTCGTCACTGTTTCAAGGACTTTACACCGAACAAAGCTGGTTATAGCTAATTCGGTAAGCAACGAAGGAGGACGCGCTTTCGTTAGATGCATACCTACTTAGCTATACGATGTCATCATAGCTAACTTGTACGGTGGTATCCTGAAACAGTGACGGGACTGCCAGAAACATGTCAAGAAAAAGGCTGAACGTCACCAAAAGAATTATTTTCCAAGAACTGATGATCACCTTTAAAATGGACAAATATATATGTCAAGCTTGCCTCCCTTGAAAGTAGTGTTCTCATTTTGCTATCTGAGATGTCGGTTTTACAAGCAAATTGTCCACAAATTCCGTATTCTCACCACGGTGACCTCAGATTAAAACTTTGACCTCTCTAAAGGCAACAGGGTTCGTTTTTGACTATAATGCCATCTACATGCCAAGTCATGAAAAAGTATTATCTCTTCTTACCTAGGGGACTAAATCGCGGTTTACAAGGTTATCGGTTGCAATGACCGCTGGTGGACCCTCTCAATGACATCTCGACCTCCAACAAAAAGAATAGGAATCTTTCTCTAATAGGGACATCCAAAGCTAAGAGTGGGAGAAAGTTTCATTCATTGATATCTTATACCATTGTGTTAACCAGCAAGCTTTACAAACGCTCATTTGTTTTTAACAATACACAACGGGCAACATAATACACTCGCCAGCCGTTGGAATGCATTAGATTTTCTTTTGCCTTGGCACGGAATCAAAATCGTTCATAGAAACCTAAGCTCTCGGAACTTGTTCTGATTGTGAACCCTTGGATTGGCCTTCATACCAGTTTTCGAGCTCGGGTCAAATACAACCCCACTACATCAATCATTTAATCTATGTTAAGACTAAAACATTCGAGTACCCCACGATCACGGATCTACCTTTTAAATAACCGAAATTAATTGGGGCCAACCAACTGGCTAAAGGATTTTAAAATCCGAAAGATATTAACTATACAATGAATCAACAAAAACTGGGACGAAGAAACCATAAAATATTCAGTCCACCAGACCTGAAAAGAAGGGCGTGAACCTTTACAGTCGCCATGAGGCAAAGTCCACATTTACCACACTACTCAACGCCCTTGGCTCAAGAAAGTAGGAATGGCATGGTTGCCCCCCTGACAGGTTTCAAAGTTTTTGGAGGCATCAAATTCCAGTTAATCTGATGGCTGCTTTTGTAAAGAGCAGGCAGTCTCCTGCAGCTCTTATGCCTTGAGTTTTCATTGTCGCTTCTCATAAAATCAAAACACCAATTAATAAAAATTGATTTTCTTTACAGTGGCCCAGTATACTGTTTCAAACGGTCAAACCAGAGCTAAAATTACACACACGACATCGGTTAAAGCTTGTTGTGTACCCAGAAAGTTGTGGATCAGGTTTAACCAATGTGAAATTGCATTCATGTATGTGCTACAACGTTTAGCTGGTCGGATTAAAGGTCTCTAAAATGAACATTTGTGTTGATCTTTTTCCACGTATCACAATTAAACGAATGATTAAAATGTGTTTGTGCGTAGTCTTCTTCAACCGTAGTGTGTAAGACCCCCACACTTGATTGCAAGTCTTGATTTGATTGTAACCTAAAAAATGAATGACTGATTGGTCATTAAAAACCACTGTAAAATGCGTCATTCGATGACTCAGTTCTCGTACAGGATTCTGGTAGCATTAAACCCCGAGTCACTAATGTATGCGATCGAAAATTGACAGCTGAAGTTCAAGTTTTTTGATGGCCCATAGCAAAATTACCTCCAATTTCTGGATTAACCAGAGGTACACTCACTGCAAAGAATAATGCAAACAAACGATGGACACAGTCAAAAAACCACAAGAAAACCCTCTCTCCCCCACTGTTCCATTTCACCCTTCTTAACAATCCTTTCGACAAAGTTCATCCATTTTCTAAAACAATCGGACTGTAAAAAAAAAACCCGTAAGCAAGGGGGAAGGGAGAGCAGGGAGCGAGTTCCCTGGAACAAAAATTTCGCACCCTAGTGAAGAATACAAATTAATTTATTGCCTAAATGCATTTACTGTATATTCGTCCCCTGAAAAATATCCCCCGAATCTTTCTTTTCCCCCCTTGGAACTTGTGTTAAAGTCAGGGTTAGCTGTTTCGTAAGATTCAGGGCTTATGGCAAAAACACTAAAGGATCGGTATACCTAATCATGTTTAGATCAATATAGATTAAATATAAATCCTAATACTACGAATAATGCCCATATAATAATAAGTGCTCTATATGTCATATAGTGGAGCATACCTAAAATATCATATGTAAGCATTACGCTTTCTATATCAGCCAGAGATCCTAGACTGCGCAGGGGTCGACATTGTAGCACATGGTCTCGACTATCTGATACCATAGGCACGGATGTATGGACATTTGGGTTGCTTTTGGGATCTAGTGTCTGTATAGTATACGTAAGCTGCGTACGATGTAAGACGTCAACTTCCCCCACTTTTAAATACAACGACCGTGACACACGTAGAGGCTATGTGAGACACATGGGATAAGCTGATCATTTCTATATGAGAACTGCACACCCATGAATGTATCTGTCCTTTGAAATATTTGGTCGAAATATATCTATGGGAGCAAGTACCTCATCTGCCCTTTCATGCTGACATCAAACACACATTATGTTGAACGATTTTTTTGATACACACGATTTACTTTTTTCACGCGATCATTCTGTTTCAAGATATAAGATGGACATGTAAATGCTACGATACCCTTACCCCACCCACCACTTTACCGATGTACAGTAGGTTGGTCGATTGCTTTCACTCCATGCACCGGAGCACCCCACATTTTTGTACGTTATACCAATGTTCGCTACATAACACACCATATGTTCAGTCTTATTTTCACTTTTTGGAGTGTGTGCTGGACTGGTGAGAGGGTGGGAGGGTAGCCACACCTCTATCTGCCCTATCAGCGAACGTACAGGTCTGTAGTATTACACTGTGATCTTACTGATCTCTTTTGCCAACCATAATAACCGGGAGGTTGCACCGTGCAGTTCTTTCGTCTCCTGTCTATTGACAATTCGTGTGTCTCGAGACAAAGTTAGCAATTGAACCTCGAAAACGTGTACGAAGTCATGTAAAATATTTCCCCGATTAGGTAAAATTTACGATAGCGATTAAAGCGTCACATCATTTACAATTAGCGTTGCTTAATGTTGAGGTAATTTTCCTTCGATGACAGCGTTACATTTCCTCCTTTTCTTTTTTTTTTATTCTTTCTTCTTCTTTTTTTATTCCTTTTTATTCAAACAGGGATAAGCCCCATGAAATAAATGTAGTGATGGGCGTACTTACAGTAAGTCTCAAAGCTAGGCTATACTGC
Organism: Holothuria leucospilota; assembly: GCA_029531755.1. Taxonomy (NCBI): domain Eukaryota; kingdom Metazoa; phylum Echinodermata; class Holothuroidea; order Aspidochirotida; family Holothuriidae; genus Holothuria; species Holothuria leucospilota. The sequence goes on along the minus strand of JAIZAY010001798.1, from coordinate 4,241 downwards.
CTAGGCTACGGTCATACATCCTAGCTATAGGTCTAGTAAGCCTGAGTAATTTTGAAGTGGACCAATGTCTAGGATTACAGGAATATAATATTTAGAGGTTGAAAATCGAATTCATTATCGAACTCCACATTTTCGTAGATCACTCATTCGCGAGAAAATAAAACGTGAAAATGTATTACTGAGTTGAAACAGTCGATTGCACAATAAATTTGTGACGTCCTTCTCGTACAACCTGCACATTATCTGCTTTGTTTCCTTTTGAAAAAAAATATGTTCATATTGACCTTGAAACATTTACTGTTCCCTGCATAGCATGTTGACGGATAGGGTTTATAACGAAAGTGCCGTGCCCTCTAATAGCAAGACAGTAATCACACTTGGCTCAAGCGTGCCGTGGCTTGTGAAACAGAAAGCCAAAAGGCTTCGATCTTGCCGAAAGGGGGGTGCTTTGTACACTGAGGTTCATCCCATCAAATTAACTGCTCTACTTCATCATTTTTATGAGTGTCACAGTTTCACCCTGCCACATCATCTCATGCCAATGACCTTGACCAAAATCTGGAACAACCCCAGAAATTAAAAAAAAAAAAAAAAAAACAAAAGTTTTCGGATTCCACCTGCCGTGACCTGAATGACCTTTGACCTCTGCCCCCCCAAAAACAATAGGGTTCGCCCCCTTGACAGAACAAATCTACATACAACTATGAAAACCGTCGTCATTCCTATCTCAAGATATACCGATTACAAGGTTTTTGGATCCACTATGGTGACCGTTGAATGACCTTTGACCTCTGCAAAAACAACAGGGTTCTCCCCCTTGACATGACCAAATCTCATACAACTTGAAAAGTGTCGGCCATTCCTACCTTCGAGATTACCAAGATTACAAGTTTTTGGACTTGACATCTGGTGACCTCGAATGACCTTGATCCTCTGCCAAAATAATCGGGTCTTACCTCTCAACACATGTTCTACAGTACTAACTATGAAAAGATCGTCATTCCTCATCTCGGATAGGCGATTACAAGTTTGGACGTCGACATCTGGTGAACTCCGAAGGACCTTTGACTCTGCCAACAAACAATAGGAGTTCTGCCCTCAAACATGACATGTCTCCACCCCTCTCTCTACCTATAAATAACTTCTCCATGAAAGAAGTATGGTCATTCCTATCTCGAGATATGGCGGTATACAAGGTTTTTGAACGTCGACTCTGGTGACCTCTGAATGACCTTTGACCTCTGCCAAAAACAATAGGGTTCTTCCTCTCAACATGACCTGTCTACATAACTAACTATGAAAAGTATCGGTCTCTACTTATCCGAGATATGGCGATTATCAAGGTTTTGGACTTTGCCTGTTGACCGAATGACCTTTGACCTCACTGCCAAAAACAATCAGGGATTCTTTCTTTATCAACCATGACAGGTCTACATACCAACTATGAAAAGTATCGGATCATTCCTATCTTGAGATCGCGATTACAAGGTTTGGACTTTACCTCTGGTGACCTCGAATGACCTTTGACCTACTGCAAAACATATAGGGTTCTTCCTCTCGACATGACATGTCTACATACCAACATGAAAAAGTATCGGTCATTCTAGCTCGAGATATTGCGATTACAGGTTGTTTAACGTCACCTGGTGACCTCGAAGACCTTTGACCTCTGCACAAACAATAGGGTTTTTTCCTCTCGACATGACCATGTCACATACCAACTATGAAAAGTATCGTCATTCCTATCTCGAGATATTGCGATACAAGGTTTGAACTTTGACCTCTGGGGACCTCGAATGACTTTGACCTCTGCCAAAAACAATAGGTTCTTCCTCTGGAATGACATTTCTTACATACCAAATGAAAAGTAGCGCGTCATTCCTATCTCGAGATATGCGAACAACAAAAAAAAAAGTTTTTTTTTTTGGACGTTCGACTCTGGTGACCTCGAATGACCTTTGACCTCTGCCACCACAAATAGGGATTCTCCTCTGGACATGACATGATCTACATACCAACTATGAAAAGTATGGTCATTCATCTCGAGATATGCGATTACAAGGTTTGGGACGTCGGACCTCTGGTGACCTCGAATGACCTTTGACCTCTGCCAAAAACAATAGGTTCTCCCTCCTCAACATGACAAACCTACATATCAAATATGAAAAATGTATCGGTCATTCCTATCGAGAATTGCGATTACAAGGTTTCGGACTTTGACCTCTGGAGACCTCGAATGACCATTGACCTCCGCCAAAAAACAATAGGGTTTTCTCCCAACCATGACAAACCTACATACAAATATGAAAAAAGTAATCGGTCTCCATCTTGAGATATCGAGATACAATGAGTGTACACTAAACCCACACATAAACACCACGCATACATGTGCTCTTCATTAAGGTCCCAACCGGGGAAACGTACTGTAACCACCGCACATAACCACGTAGCCAAATGGGGACATCGTAATGTTAACCTCATATGAAAACGATGCCTTCCTCGGCGATTGTATATAAAGCATGTCTAGTATGCTGATCAAGGTAAGTATGTGTGGAAATTTACAATGTGTCACAGTGCTCATGACATTTTACTGTGCATTTAATATCATGTACAGTATACATAGCTAATGGTGGGGACAGAGGGCTCACACACGGGTGTTCCAACTCAGTATAAGGAATTGACGATAGCCTCAATAAAACTGGGGACTGCGGGTGTTTCTGTTAAATACCGAAAGTACGCCATGGGGCGGTTGAAACACGGCCAAAACTAGGGACAGTGAATTTGCCTTCACGTGCGGCATGTACCCCAGGGGCAAGGCCCCCCAACCCCCCCCACCCCATATCTCGTGGCATTCCCCCAAGGACATGTAATTGACTGTCATATTAAAAAGGCTTTTTTCTTTGTTGTGGGGTAGTGGTGTGTGGTCACATTAGTAAATATCCTTTGTACTGAAATGCTAATGGACAACACCCACATCATCGCCACTTGAAAGTTCGTATGTGTAGAGAAACTGTTTCTGCGTTTCACTGGGTAGACAAAAACGCACATTTAGATACTAGCAATGTGTACCCACAAACTATAACATTTTTCATTGAGGGATTTGTAATAACAACAAAAAGCCTTGTTTGATAACACTTATCACCGTCATGGAAACCAAATAAAACAAAACATTTTTTCACCATTATCATAATGTTATAACTTCATCCACCAGTATAGTTGTATTACAGGGACTAATACGCCATTGAATGAGAGTTCTGGCACCTGTTGGTGGGTAATTGCAGTATCAAAATCTTTTTGGACCATCCATGTGGAACCAAGCACTTTCTTGCCATAAGCTTTCAGTGCGATTTTTGGTCCAATTAGCCATTCTTACAAAGGAAAGTTCCTCTTGCCCCCCCTCCCCTCCCCCACAAAAAAAAAAGAAAAAAAGCTTAATATTAACAGTCAATACTTGTCTTGTGTGGAATGCACAGAGATCTGTGTATTCACTTGCCTGTCACTCCCAGCTTAAGCACATTTCACTGGTCCCTAGTTGGGCAGTGTGTCAACCGTCCCCATGTGAAACACCCGCAGGCCCCAGTTAGAAGCATGCAATCACTAGTTGGAAACACACGTGTGTGTAGCTCTGTCCCCAATTAGTATGTAAATGGTAATTATTATATATTCAAAAAAATTTATGGAGGGAATGACCTTAATTTCAAAATAACTACTTTAGTGATCACACTACATTCCCTGTTTACTAATGCGAGGAATGACGTTTTAGAGCTAAAATTACTATGTCGTCTCAATTTGGTGGTTGTGTACAGATGTCCCCGGTTGGGACCTTAAACATGTATGCGCCTTGGTTTATGGTTATGTGTGTTGTACACTCATGAATCGCGAATCTCACAGCATAGCGTAGACTCCGATATACATTCTCTACGTTAGTCATGGTATCTGCCAGCGCTTGTAATCCCCGCTAGGCGCAGGAAAAAAACAACCATTGTATTTGGCAGAGGTCAAAGGGTCATGCGAGTGGTCACCAGAGGTCACAAGTTAACGTCAAAACCCCCCCGTTAATCGCAATATCTAAGTATAGGAATGAGATACTTTCATATTTGATATGTAGGTTTTGTCAGGTTGAGCGGTGGAGTGAGAACCCGATTGTTTTTGGCAGAGTGTCAAAGGTCATTCGAGGTCACAGAGGTCGACGTCCCAAAACCTTGTCCCAATCGAAAATTCGAGATAGGATGACCGAATAC
>JAIZAY010001797.1:0-13080 GCA_029531755.1 Holothuria leucospilota | reverse complement strand
TCCGGCGATCTGGGATGTATTCAATCTCAAATTTTCTTGGAACGCTCCGCGCCAACTTGTGGTGGCGCTCCGCTTAGATAGTAGACGGGAGTCCCCCTCCCCCCAATTAACTCCAGTCCTCCAGAGCCTCCCAAACAAAAAAAAATCTTAGCTACACCACGGCTGCATGGTGTTGATGTTGTAGTTGTTTTCTTTTTCTTTGAATATTTTTATTTTGCTTAAATTAAAATCGGAAAAATTATAATGAGAAAATATGATGTTTTGGTGTGGGAAGGGGTATCACCAGGGGCGTCAATCCGTATTCAGATGTGGGGGGGGGGGGGGACGGGGGACATACATGACTTAGCACAAACCAGTCCCTTTGGTTTTGAAGAGGGGGCGTCTTCCTATAGGCCCTCCCCCCCCCCCCGCCTTATGATGGCTGACGTTGTCCTGTTCTAATAAGAATTATCATTTCAAAGTTAACATAACCATCATAGATGATCTGCCAGGTGAAATACACGGAGTCCACGGGATTACGTCAAGATGTTATTTTCACCATGTCCCAAAATATCTAAAACAACGCTTCGCAGCGTGGATCATTGTCGGAGACCATGGACCCGACCAGGCCCGTTGCTAGGGTGATATATTTGGGGGTGTAAAGGTCCCACATTCCGACCGGCTGCATTTTCCAACTGAGTGGAGGCGTTTAAATTGCACTTTGTTATGCGCTCTGCGTTTTGTATACAGCAGTGGGGATCCTTCCTTTGTCACTACATAAATGAGTCGTCCTGGGGGAGGGGTCTAAAGAGGGGAGGGGAACACCCTTCCCCTTTGAAAATTTTTTGTTAATTTAAGGCTGCTTAGGTGCAAAACGGTGCTATCTTTGAGATATTTTTGGAGCTGATCGTACATGGCTGGAAAATGTCCATAATGTAGTGAATTCTAATTTTCCGACTGGCTGGATGTTTTTACTAACTGCAGTGGCGGCGTGTAAATTGCACCTTTTTATTCACCCTGCGTTTGTATACAGCAGTGGGGATCCTTCCTTTGTCACTATATAAAGGTGTCATCCTGGGGGAGGGGGTCTAAGGGAAGGGGGAGTAGCCCTCCCCTTTAAGAAATTTTTGTTAATTTAAGGTTGCTTAGATGCAAATGGATATCTTTGGGATATTTTTGGAGCTGATCGTAGTACAGCAAAGGTGTGAAGGATTAGCAAGGGCGTTTTTAGAATACTTTGTAGTCGTAAGTGTATTAACAATCACCATCTGCAGGCGCGGATCCAGAAATTTTGAGGCTGGCCAAGATGGAAAATCTCATGTGCACCGAAGGTGCACCACGAGCGCAAGCACGAGTTCCTATGCGTGGTGTCCAGGGGCCCGCGATAGGGCCCCTGCGGGGTCCAGGGGGCGAAGCCCCCGGAAGCTCTCGCAGTATTTTATTTTAAGAGCACAGAAATCGGCTCCAGTTCTTATGTCAGTGAGATTTTATACCTTTTCATATTACATGGAAATTGATGTGTATGGCTCAGTATAAGTTACTATATGTACCTGCAGAAGTTCCGAAGAATCTAAGTTATCTTAAAACTTACACGCCAACATTATGAACCCATGCAGGTAACTTGAAATGATTTTTGCCAAAATGAGTCAGTGTTTTATTTTCGTTATACGGTATTCAGGTACAGGACGTCAGATGAAACAATTGCCCGTGAAAATTTGAATTTACATTTAAAACCATTGCTATTACAAACGGTGACAATTCCCTTTATGTGTGTCTATCAATTAGAAGGTGGCTTCGATACTAAGTTTTCAGTTCTCATAAGAAGAGGAGGGTGAAGAAATGAATATCAGTTGCTTTACATCCTTATTATACTCTGAAACTCTGAAATCACGTTTATGCACACAAATAATTGGCTTAAAGTAGAACCCCACCGATGAGTAATGCGAATACTTTTTGGTCCTTATTGATAGTAAAAGGAGCAATTCAAGGCTAAAACTGCGCAGATCAAGCGAAAATCAAGAAATATTGAGAAGACTTTGCAAAAATCGTGAAAGATTTCAAAAGATTTTTGGTAAAAAGTGATAAAAATAAATCCATCACTCAATAAAAACGTACCTCTCTCAGTAAGCGTAAACAATTGCGCGTGTAGCGCGCCGAAAATTTTCGGTATAGATCCTCCCGGGAGCTCTGCATTAATTGTACCCTGAAAAGGGGGACCAACAGGACTCTCACAACCTGACATCCATATCGGAGGAGAGATGATATATCACCTTGTCTTTTTAGGTATAGCAAGAAGGATGGTGGACAGGCAAAATTCGTTTCAGAAAAGATTTTCGTCGTTATTAAACGTCGCGGTAAAATGTTTGGAAAATAAGCAACGGCAATTACGTAATTTCAATCTTTCAGACCATGTGCTAGACTAGATTAGTCAAAGATCCCATAATGATGAGAGCCATACAGAGAAGGAGATGTACTTTTTAGAAAAATGTTTGCATTTGAATCATTTCTTGCGTCATAGCTTTGTCAATGGTATATGAAATCGGGTGTAAACCCCGTCGTATGCGCGCGAAGCGCGCCGAAATTTTGAATAAAATATTAGTCCATGACAAAACCTGCATTCAGAACCTGCATCGGACACTGTCACTTTCCCACCAACCTATGCTATTCAGAAACGAATCTTCTGACTGAGCCTCTTAAAAAGCACTTTTGCTCCTTTGTTCCCCCGTGAGTAGTTACCGAAAGCTATTGATAATAAGGACAACTCTGACACAAGGCTTGACGCTAGCGGAGCGTGCAAAACTTTGGAATTTGTCAAGAATTTCCAAAACTTATGATAGTTTGAGAACAGTTTGTGAAAGAAAATGGTAAGAACAAATAAACCAATCATCAAAACTACATCTCACCCTCCACCCTCCACAGAAATCTGTAGCTTATAAAACGACTTTGGGACCATTTTAAAAATTTTCAAGATTCCAAGGGGGAAGGGGGACACACGTCACCCATTGCCCACTGTGCCGACGCCACTGTCTGTAGCTTAAAAGCCTTTGAGTTTATTTTAAAACTTTTCAGACAGTTTCGAAATCGAATAGGGTATGCACGCCGCTACTTTGCCTGCAATAGCTGGTGCCACTGTGCACAACAGCACGTCACCTGACAGCTTGTCTTTTGTATTCACTCTGCAAGTTCTTTGGCGAAATCTTTGCCTCTCAATCCCTCTAGCTTACAAAAACTTTCACTCTTTAACAAAAAATTGTCACTAATTTCAGTGCAGCTAGCAGGGCCCATACTGCATATGTCACGATGTTTACTTATCTAGATCTTAAGTCAAGGATCATTACTCAGCTATTCACCTGTTTTCGAACATTGTAGCCTGGTAGCTCTCCTTTCGTTGCCAACCACTGTGAAAGATATCTAAAGAGATAATCCAGCTATAGCTCCACCCAACCCCTACGTTCTTATAGACACTTTTATTACTTTTTTGCTCTTAATTTTTCTTTCTCCTTTTCTTTTTTTTTCTTTTTCTTCCTTTTTTCTCCTTTCGTTTTTTTTTTCCGTGGCGAGGGGACGGGCCCCCAGGTCTCCCCTGGATTCGCGCCTGCACCATCTATACCGATAATGGCTTCGGCGAAGCGCTCGGTAAAATTTTTTGAAAAATGTTTAATGGCAACAACGTACTTTCAACCTTTCACAAGGGGGGCATGCAGTATGTTGTGTGACCGCTGGCCTGGGGAGGGGTTTAAGGGGAGGGGTACCCCTCCCCTTTGAAATTTTTTGAAAAATTAGGTGTCCTTACATGCAATCTGGTGCCACATATGTTACCTTTTGAAGTAAAATTTGTGTTAAAAAATTAACGTATTTTTAGGAACTAAAAAAATAGGCATCAGTGAGGGGGGCGTGGCCCAATGGGGTGTCCCCATCCCTTTTGAAATTTCGAAAAATTCGGTGTCCTTACATGCAATCTGCTGCCAAATATGCCACCTTTTGAAGTAAATTTGTGTTAAAAAATTTACGTATTTTTAGAAACTTAAAAAAAATCGGAATCAGTGAGGGTGGGCATGGTCGAATGGCCCTCCCCACTGATTGAATGATCCCATATTGATGCGAGGCCCCTACAAATGTTTTGAGATGTATGTCTGTTTTCGGAAAGTGTTGTGATCAGAAAAGTTCCATGTATAATTACCTTCTTAATGGTCATGAGAAGGAGTGCAAACCGTGACGCATGCGGGCGAAGCGCGCCGAAATTTTGCCATTAAATAAGATTTCCCTGACGAAATCTACATTCAGAATCCGCATCGAGGCACTTAACAATTGCCCAACAAACCTACATGTCATTCAAAAAGCCAGTCAAATAGAGCCACGACACTACTCTTTCACGCAAATGTGTGTGTGGGGGGGACATTTGATATTGTGTCCCCCACCCATCGAAATGTGGGGGGGGACGTGTCCCCCCGTCCCCCCCCCCCCAGGATTGACGCCCATGGGTATCACCGTGGTCGAGAGATCGCATCTGGTCCCCCCCCCCCAATGTCAAACATCTTTCTACCCCGCTGCACTGATTGTTGCTTTTTATATATATAACATCTCATCCGACACAGATGAAATTTAGTACATACGTTACATATAGTGTTGAAATTGCACAGCATGCGCTTAAGTTATAAATATAACTGGAAGTTTATTTTCCATTAATGATGATAGGTGGTCATGTAGTAATGTCAACAATCAAAGTGAACTTCGAGTTACAAAACGGTTGAGAAACCCTGGGAAACTGTGCATTAAAAATTTGTGATGGTAAGGTGGGCGTATCATTTAACTTACAATGGGTTTTGGAAGGTTTATCACTCAAGCTGACTCTCAGGAAGAATTGTATGTATAATAATATGTATCAGTGATATAGGTACGGGCGAAGCGCGCCGAATACAGGTTAATTTGAAGCCAGCAAATAAACTTCGAAAACCGTATCCATGAGATGAGCAATGCTTGATATGTTTTCTTTTGTCCGATTAAAGAGCTGGTTTTTCGTCATAGTTGGACATAATAGATAGGGTCATTTACACGGTTATTTCTTTCAAGACGCTACACTCCTTATGAGAAGAGGGGCTATTGCGCGTGCATTAATTTAATAAATTACTCAAGGAAAACCCTATGGTGTTAAGAGTTATGGCGGCGTTAGGGTTCAAAGACTGCAGGAGGCGTTCATGCAGGCGCAATTAATTGTTTCCGCCAGTGGAGAGAAGAAGGTACTCTACAAATTAATCTCGCTGCACTTCATCGACCGGGTCATGCAGTACACAAACTGAGACATATTATGCATGTATTCCTAAGGGCTAATAGATATATCATAATCCTTTGTATGGTGGCAGGTTCAGGAATTTGTGATAGGGGTGATCCCTAAAGCGGGAGCTCTACGGGACCAAAAACGACCTCAATCCGACCAAGGTTAGGAATGAGATCACAAAATATGACATTACAAACGCCCCAGATAGTAGAAAACCCCACTAAACAACACAACTGACAGGATTGTGCGAGTAGTGCCACGCGTGGATCCCCAGTTTGAAAGAACATTTGCATCCCACATGCGAACGTGGAAGCAGGGCAGCACAGACTCAAGCTGAGGTTAAGCGCAAATTAGAGGCCGTCAGCAAAGTTTAGGCCGGACAAAAAAGGAGGACTAAATTCTCCGAGAAGACTTTTATGCACATGCACGGTACGCCCATATTGAAGATATTTGGCATCTTTAACACACTACAGTACACTGAGGAAATGGCACTCTCCACCATCTTGACTATTTTTTCACCGCAGCTGTGCTTTATTTCATCCTGTATCCTACCTAGCCTGTTTTGTGTACTGTTACTACCGACTATTGAAACCTTCGCGAAGCGCGAAAGAAAATTGACAGTACCGGTGCTTGTGTCACGTTCCGGATATCGATACTGACTGATGAATTACGGGCGGGGACGAGGAACTCTACTTACCCAGTGCTGTACGGAAAAGTTAAGCGTTAAAGACGAAATGCTATTGCTCGGTGGGACAGTTCTCAGTTCTGGATGCTTCTCCTGTCTCTTCAATCCCTCTCTGTCTCTTCAATCTCTCTCTCTTTCCCTTTGCCCTAAGTAGATTTTATCCCTCCCTCTGTCACACTCCTTTTCTCTAAACTCATTTGTTGCTTCCTTTTGGCTGTCGTTTCCTCCCCCCGCCTCCTTAAACTCTGACTGTCTCCGTCTTTGGTTTCTGGTCCATTTTCTCCACCACTTACCTTCTAGTGCCCTGACCACACGCACACACACACACACACACACACACACACATATATATATATATATATATATATATATATATATATATATATAAATGCAAACAGAAACGCACCAGACGCTCGACATATCAAATATAAAATCCGTTAAAATTTATTAAAAACCAACGAGATATGGATTTATAAGATCTTCAATACAACATGGTACAGTGGTAAGACTTCGATATATATATATATATATATATATATATATATATATATATATATATATATATATATATATATATATATATATATATATATATATATGGACATGAGGACACACTGTCACTTGTTTAGTCAATCAGTGGGCTTAAATTGCACAAAATATTCTCAAACCTACATTTATGGGGCACGCTTCCCAGGCACACATTTTTGTGAAGTTTGTGGAGCACTACCTTACTGGGAAATACAATCCAGAATTTTTGCTTCAACACTTATTTTTATAATTCATTATTCTTGTTAATTCTAATTTTTCCAAATTTTCCGGGGGAGGCTCAGGATCCGCCGCCGTAGATGCCCTTTCGACAGTGTTGTAATGTGAGAGCTTCCCTAGTTCCCCTTAGTCTCATGCCCGGTTACCCGGTAGGTAGTTGTCTTATCAAAAATTCCTATTGGACAGCATGTAAAATTTATCATTCTTAATCCAAATGCAAACCTTAACCCTTCCCAGTCACCCCTTCCCCCATCATTAAATCATTGGTCCGAGTAAGGCTTAGTTTAGTTACCGGTGATGTGGCCGATTGAATGAAGGAAGTGGCATTTGAAGCGATGTAGCTTAGCAACAGGCAGGTTCGAGACAAAACGTGATCTAAATTGTTGGGTTGGTTAGCCACCCAACGTGAAGTTGTTATTCATATGGTAAGCCATAGGCTTCTCCCACATTCCTGGTTGCTTAACTTCTTAAAACAACCGCCCTTAAAAGCTAACTGAAAATGGTCAAAATTGTGATTTTTATTTCGTTTTCTGCTTAGTGCGCATTCAGTGCCATTTGGAAACAGTCAAATACTTCATCCTAATGGTCTCAACTCTGTAAATACCCCACAGCTTCCGAGGCTTCTCCCCTGAGCCCTTACTATGCCATGTCTGTGAACCCCACCAGGGGCCCTACGTCGGTCCTCATGGGCCCCGTGACTGTTTCATTTATTTAAATATTTTAAGCAGGGTTGAGACACTCGGTTAGCTACAAAGCTTATCCAACCAGAGGCCCTGATTACAAAAAAAAGAAAGAAGTAAAAATAGAAACATATTAAAATGATAAAAGTTCATGGAAATTTAAAATGACAAGCAAAAATAAAATCACAACTGAAAAATAGCATGTAAAGCATGGGCTTGGTAGACTTGACTACAGCCCTGCTGAACCCTGTGGTACTCTACCTTAGACGCTGAAAATTTGGATCTAAAAAGATCTGAGGTGTAATATGAGGCATTTTTTTAGCCATTTTAGTTCATTAAATGGCTGATTCCACTATTTTCAAGCTTGATTTTATTTAATTAGCTATATTTGTAAGCTATGGATTGAAACATGTACTTACTTTTTTGTTTGGTTTCTGGAAAAAGGGAGAGGGGGATCAAACTATATGATATCCCCATTTTCAAAAGTGGGGGGACATGTCCCCTCATCCCCACCTGTTTACGCCCATGAACACAGAATTGCTTCCATCCATTTATCAGTAATTTTCTGAAGGGCAGCCTTTTCCTGAAGTCTTAAAGGGGCGCTTCACTTCACCCCAACGCTTCTGGCGCCTCTCAGTCCTCCATGTTGGTGTGCCCCTCCGGTGGAACGTTGTGTCCCCCGTTGCTTCCTCCATTTCGAAAACTCTGGCCGCAGCCCCACTGGCCTTGAGATCAAAGACCACGCGCACACCGACGCACACCAGCAACTACCTGCCAGGCGCGGTTTTACGGGGGGGGGGGCTTTGGGGGCTCAAGCCCCCCCCCAAAATTCGCTCAAGCCCCCCCCCAAAAAAATTCAGAGGTTGTGTTATGCTATATTTGCGTGTACTGAGAAAAACAAAATTGCCCAATACAATTGTGCACATCTTGGTCCAGTGGATTAAGTTTGTCAAGGGAAACTGTCGTCTGTGTCTTGAAATCACATATTAGGTTCACGATTTCATACAATGGAAGTTGGGTCAGATAAGTAACATAAGTAACATCTATGATAGTATGTACGTACATGTCAATCAAGTTAACGGATTAATCATCTGTTGGAAGTTCAAAACGAGTCATTTCGTCGCTGATCTCGGCAAGCTATACTAGCAGTCCTTTTAAGTCAAATCTACAGGCCGAATCGTTATTCCCATTAATGTGAACAGGTCCAGTTGCTCGTATCTCTCAGTAACGTTTGCTACATTCTTCCAGATAAAAAAAATATATGCCTGTATATACGTTACATCTATGTCATGGTCAGGGGCGGTGCCACTCAGGGGAAAGGGAGGCCTATCCCCCCCCCCCCTGTAATTTGCAGGAAAAGAGAAAAAGAGTAGGAAAAGAAGACGGAAAGGAGAAGAAAAGAGGAGGGCGGGGTAGGCCTATATCTGATCCATGTAGTTAATCCAGAGCTTCCAAGAGGCCATATTCCGGTTTCTACCAACCTTTAGATACGATTTTATAATGCACAAATGAAGCAAGGCACATTTTCTTAATAGTTCGAGAATAATTCTGTGGACTCCACGCACGTATTTTTACGTAAAAAATTCCCCGACTAGAAGGCAGTAATGTGTCCAAAAGGGGACTTCAGGAGGTTTGTTGATACATACTCTTAGACAAAAAAGGCTCCTCTTTCACCTAACCAAAAATATTAAGAATGTTTTGAAGCCACATGATCGGGTCCAAAAATATCCCAAAGACAACACCATTTTTGCATCTAAGCAACCTTCAAGTAGGCCTAACCAAAATTTCTCAAAAGGGGAGGGGGACCCCTCCCCTTAGACCTATCCCCTAGAACAGCCCTCTTTTACCCAACCAAAAATTAGAATTCACGAAGTTATGAACATTTTCCAGCCATATATCAGTCAAAACTGTCCCGAAGACCGCACTATTTTGCATCTTAGCAACCTTAAAGTAACCAAAATTTCTCACAGGAGAGGGGAACACCCCTCCCTTTAGACCTCTCCCCTAGGACCGCTCTTTTTCCCCCAACCAAAAATTAGAATTCACAAAATTATGAACATATTCCAGCCATATATATCAGTCAAAAAATAACCCAAAGACCCCACCATTTTGCATCTTAGCAACCTTAAATTAGCAAAAATATCCAAAGGGAGGGAAACACCCTTCCCCTTAGACCTCTCCCCTAAGAAGGCCCTCTTTCCCCCAACCAAAAATTAGAATTCACAAAATTATGAACATATTCCATCCATATATATCAGTCAAAAAATAACCCAAAGACCTGACCATTTTGCATCTTAGCAACCTTAAATTAGCAAAAATTTCTCAAAGGGAGGGGAACACCCTTCCCCTTAGACCTCTCCCCTAAGAAGCCCCTCTTTCCCCCAACCAAAAATTAGAATTCACAAAGCTATGAACATTTTCCAGTCATATAGTCAAAAAATTACCCAAAGAACGCACCATTTTGCATCTTAGCGACCTTAAATTAGCAAAAATTCCTCAGAGGAAGGGTACACCCCTCCCCTTAGACCCCTCCCCCAGGACGGCGATCACTCAACCCATGTCCCTTATCAAAATAACCTTGCGCCATCCCTGGTTATGGTACTGTTTTTATTATCATTGGTTTCAGCGTGCGCGTGGCCGATTTACATATCTGAGAGAAAATTTTATGATTCTTCCGTTTCAAGCCCCCCCCCCCCCCCCAAAGTCTCGATCTAGAACCGCGCCTGCTCCCTGCTTAGTTTCTAGGGCTGTTAGTTCGGATCAAGCTCCTGTGAAGAATTCGTGAATGAATTCCGAAATAAATATATTGATTACTTCAGCTCGGTGAGTTGTAAACATCTGGATGATTTGAAGCATAAATGCCAGACACAAAAACCTGTAAATAATCCGAAAGCCGAGAGTGAGACGAGGCAGAGACAAGTTTTGACCACCATCATTTGCTTCTTTAAGAGTTCTAAGACGTCAAAGAAACAGACATGAACAAAGAAGGTTAAAATTAAGAAACTGCTCACCTTGCTTATTACACACCTTTTTGTAGTATTGAACGGCAGTAGTAGGCCTAGTTGCGCGAAAGTTAAAAACATGTAAGACAGCTTAAGCGTAATGTCTGTGACTTCTGTAGACTTTTAGTTGGGCGCTAGTCTGTGTTAAAAGCATCCCTAATGCATTGAAGTGAAATATGTGTATGGTGGTAGGGTCTAAGTGCAAACACATAAGAATTTAAATGCCCCGATATGACAACATTCTTTTACTAGAAAATATTAAGTTAAAGAATTTGGGGCCAAATTTAATCAGAAAAAAATTCAGTGCTTTGTATTTCTTGGTCAAGTTTACAGCTACTGTGCTTTGACTGGGTGATTAAACAGGCATTTGTAAGAGGTCTTTGACTTTGAAACTGTTGGAACTTTGAGCTACTCACTAAATAGGCCTAACTTAGGCCTACCCCATGTAGAATTGATGTGACCCAGATTGGAAATTTTGCCCTGCGCGGGGGATTTATCCCCCGCGGAAAAATATGAATTTCGAAGTTGCCAGCCACGCAATTTAACAACTGACAACTGCAACCGCGCAAACTTGTTGGCAGCAACCAAGCAAGTTGGCTGGGAAAGGCAATTTCCTGCAATGTAGGAGGTAGTTTTGGCTTAAATTTTCTTGCTATGTTCCGTGCCAACTCACGGTGGCTCTCCGCTTAGATAGTATCGGCCGCGCAATTCTCTTGGCCATTAAAATATCCCCCGTGCACCATTGCAAGCTTTCCAATCTGGGATGTGACTGCCTGTTGTCTGTTGTGCAGTAGGTTAGGATTTGTTTATGCCAAAACTTTGACTTGAAGTTGTGGGAATTTTGACACCTGTGTTTAATTAATGTTACCTGTATACTGTTCTACTAGGCCTAGTTAACTTTAGGCTACTTAAGTGTTTTTACTCATCATAGCCTTTGTCTTAATAATAAGTGGCAAAATAGGTATATACATTTCGTGATTTTTTCGAAAATATGCTGGCAAATTCATGATTCCTTTTTTAACGATGGGATCACAATCCCATTTTTATCATGTGACTGAGAGGGAGCCTAGGGAGGTACAGTAAGTGGGGCTGTCATTTTCTGTGTGTTAGTTGGTTTGTATACAGGGGTATCATTAGTCAATCACTTAAGGAACATTTTGATGGCAAATATATAGACACATGAAGTAAACTATATGAAACTTTCCATTAATGTTTTAAACTCATTCTGGGGAATTTGGTTTCATTCGTAATGAGCAACCCCTAGAAAAGGAGTTTTGAATTGCACGTAGCAGTACACAAAACCATGTTTATGACAGAAGCTTGAGTCAACCACTTCAGAAAAAATGCAGCTAAAATACTATTTGTTTGTTTATTTGTCCATTAATAATGTGCAAAAAGAGAGAAAATGTCTTTTCTATGAAAAGTTTGAATGAAAGTTTCATCCAAGACATTCTTGTCACCATTTTTGGTAACATTTTTAAAATTCTAGTTCCTTCCAATGCCAAAACTGGACACCTTGGCTGTGAGTGAAATGTTTCCTTTAAAAATAAAAACTAACATGGTAACTCAAGGTAGGAAGCATGCATCCTGGTCATATTTGGCATGTGGTTTCATTATAGTCAGCAGGTGAACCCTTTTGTTTATGACAGAGGTCAAATTTTATCTGAGGTTACCAGAGGTGAAACAACAAAAACCTTTGTGATTGCTTGTAAATGCTATAGCTCAGATGCGAGTTATGGATTCCTTTCATGCATGATATAGGTTTGTCATATTGAGAGGAAGAATTTTGTTGTTGTGGAAGAGGTCAGAGGTCACCAGAGGTCAAAACTGAAACGTTTGAAATTTTATTTCACAAGATCGAAACCATATAAAGTTTTCATAATTAGCATCTGGATGCATCATTTTCAGTAGATGAACCCTGTTGTTAAAAGATAGCTGAGGTCATTGGAGATCAAGTGGTGAAAATCTAGTGAACTGTTTACAGACATGATGTTTAAGAGGGATAGCAATCGTGCAGCTCACACTTTATAGCAGGACTATGCCCATATCGAGTAAAAGAACCATGACTTTGGGGTCACCAGAGGTATTTCATGAAGCATAACCTTGATAGATCTTGAAGGTGGACTTCCTCCCATTTTTTAGGGTATACCATCTAAGTCAGTTTACATGGCTGATTAAGTTGGTTGCAGTCCAAGTCTGAAGCACCCTTGTGTGGATCAGTTCTACTTTGACTTTGCTCACTTTTGTTGAAGCTACTGTACTCAGCTATGTTGAAGCCATTTAAGTCAATTCATACTCTCACTGTTGCAAACCTATGGAACGCGAAAAGGGCAAATATTGTCGATAACGGCGGCTTAAAGATTGGTAACGATGACTTTTTAAGTGGTAACGATGGCTTTTGCAGCGATAACGATGACTTTTGAAGTAGTGACGTCCATTTACTAGGTCGTGACGATGCAAAATCAATCAATGGCTACCACTTTTTAGGTAGCAGCACAAAGCAACGTAGCCACTTTCAAGTTCGTCGCAGCTTTTTAAGTAGTGGCTTAAGTTTTGTAGTAAGAACGACGCAAAAGAAGTAGTAACTACCATCTGGTAAGTGATAACACAAACTGAGGCAACGGCTGCTTTTAGCTTCGTGGCAGCTTTTGAAGTAGTGGCGCCCTTTCACTAAGTAATAACGGCGTAAAATGA
>JAIZAY010001788.1:0-13131 GCA_029531755.1 Holothuria leucospilota | reverse complement strand
GTGTTTATGGATGTGGTTAAAGAGCTGTCTCTGGTCTCTATTTAATGTTTGAAGAAGAGGTGTGACCTGATCTTGTTTCATTGTAACATGAACTTTTTCAAACTGTTTTGTGAAGATAGACCCGTTTCCATTTGCTACATTTGTAATATTCACATGTCCTGATTCGGATGAAATGTTATCTATCTCAGGAATAAATTCATGTTCAAACTCTGAACAAAAACTACCTTTTTCTGTCATTTCTTCATCTTCAATTCTCAGTAGTTCTGACTGTGATGCTATATCTGCCCATGCTTGTTCTTGTATGGGATTGTTTTTCATTTCTTCCAATAAATCATCCATATCCTGTGAGAGTGTTTCATACTGTTTCATGTTTTCAGCAACTATCTGTCCAACAGGTGTGCCAAAGTAATCACCATTTAGAAAATAATCTTCACAGGTTTTGAAATGGGATGGTTTGAAGTCCATTTCGAAATGAGGTAGGTACAGTCGAAGCAAAGTGTAATAATATTTCTCTGCATCTTTTTGCTGTTTAGCTCTTGCATACCTAATGACTGCACACTTACCAACTCGTTTGACTACGTATCCATGATTGTTTCTTAGCCTTATCTTTTGTGATGAAGAGTTAGATGTTCTGTCTGAAACATCTGGACCTGAAACATGTCTATATTGTGACAAGAATGTTGCCATGCACATGGCTTTGAATGGATCAATATCTGGACGTGAGAAGTATTTCTTAGTAACACTGGGCAGCCAAATGTCAGTGGCATCTTCTTCTTTTTTCTTTATTTCACTCAATGGCAGTGAAATTTTGCAACTGTCCGGATCAGTTGGTAAAAATAATACTTGCCTTGAAGACTGTTTTAGAGGCATACCTGTCACCCTGTACACAGCTTCCATAATGCTAACTTCACGATGGTTTAGATATATACTTCCTAGCCTGCGTAATTCTGCTACTGCATCCTGATTACCATCTCGTGCTTCTTGCTGTGCCTGTTTCAAAAGACTACCCATTTCATGCTCTGCTTTCGTCATGTATGACAGAATGTACATGATGCAACTATATGCATCCAGAACAAATTGGATGTCCATATTTGCATTCCATAATCGCAATGTTTATTGTAGTTGTTTACCCAAACATCTTTAACACTTCTCTTCAAGTAAACTTTTTGGCTCGATGTGATAACATCGATAAAGTCTTGAAAGTGTTCCTGAGTAATATCTAGCTTTTGAAAAACTTGTTCAAGAGTGTCTTCACTTGTGGATTTGAAAATTTCATTCCAAAGTTTTTGAAGAACTTCGTCTGCTTGTTTTGATGTAACTGTTTGAGAAGTTCTGTTATCATGTTCTCTGTGGCAGCTCAGCGATCTAGAAATAAATGTTTTTGTTGATGGAAGCTGTGGAAAATTGAAACGGCACTTTTTACCACCTTTTTTGCAGGACTTTGAATGATTTCTACTATGCATTTGGACATTACTAACTATTTCATGGAGTTCTGGATCTTCTGTTGCTGACGGCAAGTGACAAGACACATACTTGTTAATGAAAGTGGTAACTTGAAGATCTGTTGATTTATCTACTTGGGGTGCATTTTTAACCCAAAATAAGCAATGAATGTAAGGCCAACCTCTCTGCTGAAACTCTACTCTGTAAAAATAATCAATCACCTCACCTATTGGGTTTGCTGGAGATAGAAAACATGTTTAATAAAGCTTTTGTACTCTGTGCTCAAAATACGGGCTGCAAGTTACCGATTACTTGCAATAAGTTACACTGAATCCTGTCCACTTATGTTTCCAGGAATGGTTTTGTTGTGTTTAGTATAGCTGATGAAAACTATTTCTGCCAGCGTTGTTAGCTGCAGAAAAAGTGCAGAACCAAGTTGGATGCCAAGTTGTCTCACCAATTGCATAAACATCTCGCAAGGTAATTTCCCAGATGAGGCTGCCCTCTAAACTTTTTTAAAACTTATACCCCTATCTGTTTCATGATGTGCTGCAATGTTATAGAATTTTGTAACATGGATGACGTTTTTTGCCATGCTGTATTTTTGTAGATCGTTTTTCATGCTATGAGATGATGAATACACTTCATTTCAGCTCCTCAGCACTGTACTGAGCAAAAATATGTTATTTCTGGGTCACTTGCAACAAATCTGAAATCTGCTGATAAGAGACGGTGTGTTAAAATACCTTTTAGGGAGAATTTTAACCATAAGATCTTCAAGGAGGTATTCTTACCATATGGGGAAAAAGTTGTTGGAAAAGACATTTGTTTCAGTGTTGAAAACGAGTGCAAGGTGTGTTCATTCTGCTGGGGCCAGGCAAAGAATGGTGTCCTCGACATTATCAGCAACATACTGAGCATTGTTTGTAGGTTGTAGACATGTGAAATATGTATTATGGAACAGAGCTTTGAGATACTTCAGTTGTTTGTGCAAGCGTAGTACTTCCGCATCCCAATTTTTGACAGTTAGACATTTTGCATCAGATGAAGACTTTTCTAGTAGTGCTGTAATGATTTTTTTTAATGAATTCATAGGACGCTGGTTTGATGGCAAATTCGTCTTGGGAATGAAACTCTCTGTTCTGTACTGCTTTCTGACGGATGATTCGATAATGAGATGATTGGTTATGGAATAGGTCATATTTCCAAGAATATCATTTGACTAACGGACAGGATAATATTTTGGACAGTGAGGATTATTCGATGTGGAGATAGTCCAGAGCATCTTTTACTTTGTTGGGGTTGAGTCTTTGGTAGAGATGATGACCTTTATACTCAAGCTTGCGTTTAAGTTTTACTTTAATAAGTGTACTGTCACTTGGAAGACGTGGTAAAGCACAAGCTGTACTACTTGAGACAGTCTGATTTTGAACACAAATTACAGGACCATGTATGCCCTTCTGACTTTCCCTTTGGCAAGGGAATATTTTCATAAATGGTAGAATGGTGTAATTGTAAATGTTTTTTCCACTAGACAATTAAGACTCTTCCAGTTTCTACTGGACTGAGCAGCTGGAAGTAACTTATTCCCCTTTGCTTGACATGGAATGGATTTCTTACTCATGGAGCGATGACAGGTAAAGCAAATAAAGGATAATTTGTTTGAACAAGTATTAGCACTTTCTGAGGTCAAACCTGTGCAAGTTTGAATGATTTGAACATCATATTTTGAAGCATGAAACTGTTTCACTTGATTTGTAAAAAGGAGTCTGTCACAAATATGACAAATGTATGTTGGCTTCTCTGCAATAGTCATCCTAAACTTTTTTATCATATTTTGAATATAAGGGTTGACTTTAGATTGATCATGCACTTGTGTGACCGTTACTTCTTTGGCATTCAGAGTTCTTTTTCTTTTCTTTGATCTTGTGTTAACTGTATTTTCAAAATTGTTTGTTAATTTTGCATATCCAGAAGGTGATGTGATTGGTACACCTTTCAAACCTGTGAAACTATTCAATTTATCTGTATGTGTCCGCAAACCATTTGTTGGCATGTCTGAATGTACAGGAAACGAAGGACCTGCTGGTTCAGTTCTTTCTTCAGTAACAGTAATTTTTTACTGTTCTTTACCCTTTTGTATGTAGAAAGCTGAATATACTTCACTGAAATGGTGTTTATGTCAAACTGTATCATATGAAGTGGGTCTTTTGTGAGGAATGAGATAGATCTATGTATATTCTGCTTCAAATGAGAAATTGACACGGCTTGCAAGAGTACACTAGTGCCATCAAAATGCATAAACCCATTGCGATCTCTACAATGTGAATCAATCACGTACACATAACCCTGAGACGCATCATAATACAAAGCTACTGCATATTCTTTAACCACTAGTACACATGAATTGCACTTTGAAAATGATGATTTGAGTGCTTTTTCCAGTTCAAAAAAATTAACATGATCCATATTTTCTGCAGGGGCAAGCAAACCTGACAATGTCGTCAAAATTTTACTGAGAAATACATATCTGAATGAGAAAAATATGTGGGCAGATCATCAATACTCAAGAAAGCTGCAGAGGAATACTTTGAACTTTGAATTTGTCTATAAAGCATATCTCCAATTATCAATATTCTATCTAAGTCTTCTGAAGGCATGGTTCTAACAGACATGCCAGGTTCACACAAAAATGATAGAAATGTTAAAGCATTGGCCATACACTGATTTCCTCTGGAGTCGGTGGAAAAAATTGGGGAACCCTGATGAAAAGATCCTCCAGAAACAAAATTCAATGATGATAATTTAAAGGACATTCTGTTGATAAAAATTTTGTTTCAGATACCAATAGCACAGTGTAGTACAGTGTAATGCAAGTGTATTTACGTAATGTATGTCCTACACAGGGGCGTAGCGAAGGTGTTATTTTTGGGGGGTGTGGAGATTATGTTTTGCCGACGGATCTGGTAATGTGTAGTGCGAAAACGAGCTTTAGCGGGTGGGGTCCAGGGCCCCGCCTATGGACCCCTGGTGGGGTCCAGGGGCGCAGCCCCGGAAGCTCTGGGGTTTAAGTATATCTTTGGGTGAAAAATAAGTCTCGGGATGGATATATTTTTGTTCATAATGCATCATCAAATACAAACTAGATCCCCACAAATTTTAATGCATCAGGCTATTCCTCTCGTCAGGCCGCTATAGCGGTTGAGATCCAAAGGTCCGCCTCGTGCTTTAGCTAGAACGTTTTCTCAATGCGACATTTACTGATCTGTGGCCTGGGGGAGGGGTCGTCCCCCTCCCCTTTGGAAATTTTTAGAATTTGTAAGGTGCCTAGATCGCAAATGGTGCAATATTTGAGTGGATTTCTGCCCTAATGAGGAACCTCAAAATTTACACCCGGGTAGAATTTGCTTGTCAGACTTTTTTTGTGCGACATTTTTCGCCGTTTATGCGACATTGTCCTACAAATAGGGCTGGCTAAAACACTGGGCCCGCCTAAGAACCCCTAGTGGATTCCGGAGGGCGAAGCCCCCGAAAGCTCTGAGTTTTAAGTATATCTCTGGGTGAGAAAATAAGTCTCAGGATGGATATATTTTGGTTCATAATGCATATATTTTGCATCATAAAATGCAAAGATTCCCATTAATTTAAATGTACTAGGCTATCCCTCTCGTCAGGCCGCTATAGTTTAAGCGGTTGGGATCAAGAGGCCCGCTAGTGTTTTAGCCTGGACGTTTTTTCAATGCAATATTTACTGATCTGTGGCCTGGGGGAGGGGTTTAAGGGGAGGGGGTGCCCCCTCGCCATTTATGCGACATTGTCCTACATATATGGGCTGGCTAAAACACTGGGCCGACCTTAGGGCCCCTGGTGGGGGTCTAGGGGGCTTCGCCTCCGGAAGCTCTGAGGTTTACAGTAAGCTTAATCTCTCGGTAAAAAATGCAGGATTGGTATATTTTGTTTCATAGTGCATTATCCAATGCAAAGATTCCGGTTAATTCTAATGTGTTAGGCTATTCCTCCCGTCATGCCACTATACTCAGGAGCTGAACCTGTCGTTCAGAATTGGAACACTATGTGTTCAGTATTTGCACACTAGACGTGTCATGCGTTCAAATACGATAAGTAGATAGGCGTCCGGCGTTCAAAGAGGGAGAAAAAGTGTTCAGAATCTTAACACAAGCGTTCAAAATATGCTTTGAACGCCAGGATCTGAAGATGGGTTGTGTATCTGTTTCATTTCGGTGTTCAAAAGTTAAAAGCCTGAGATTGCAGTAAAGGGAAGACATGCGGCACGCCATATTTTTTCCCAGGATGTTTGTGGGTAAATTTGATCCTCAGAAGTTTGCAAAATGTGTTTGAAGTCAAGGTTAGGGTTTAGAAGACGGGCTAAGGATACCCTCTCCATGGGTAATCGGGTGCTGCTACCCATGGTGATGATAAAAGTGAGGAATAATGTGCAGAAAGTGTTTTTTTCAAGAATGTCACATGACCCGAAATAGTGCACCTATACGGAAGCCGTTAATTCTCTTTCTTTTCCCGAGTTGCCGACGGACTCAGTCACTCGTCCAATTACACCGACGGCCGTTGATACGGCCGTTTACGGTCGTCACATGCATAATCAATTTGCCGACGGACCTTCAACTTGAATGGGCCAATTAGATGAAAAGCCGAAAATCGAAAGAGCCGAAAATTGATATAGACGATAACAGGCTGGCCCGTTCTCTCTTTCTCTCTTTTCTTTTCATTCTCCGTTTTCCCTTTCACTCCCTTCCTTTCCCTTTCTTTTCCCTTCTTCTCTCTTCTTTTCCTCCTCTCCTCTTTTTCTCTTCTCTTCCTTTCCCTCTCCTCTTTTTGCCGACAGACCGAAAATTTGCCGACGGGCGACCAAATATTGGGGGGTGTGACACCCCCCACATCCCCCGCTCGCTACGGCCCTGGTCCTACACAGATAATCACTTCCTGCAAGTTGAAACTACTTGGTTTGAAATAACGAGAACTTTGTGACAAACTGACAATACTACTGTATTAACTCTATTTTATTTTGGTATAAGCAGTGAATGCCTCCTGTTGTGTTTAAACCACAGCTACCACCAGATCACTTGCAGGAAATTGATGTCTAAGTTGTAGTACAAGATTTTTTTTTGGACCTCCCACGTGTTTTTTTTTTGTGTGTGTGTCCTCCAATTATTAACTTAATCACTAGTGAATCAGCAAGGTAGTCAGGGTACAGCTCTCAAAGTTAAACTATTAATATCAGAAAGTGGATCTAACTAAAGCTGTATTTGTTGTATATATCTCCAAGTCTGTTTTTATTACTTCCAGATTCAAGCAATACAAGTATCTGCAACCTGTTGCTTTATTTCTTGATTCTTCAAGTTGAGTTAACAACTTTGCAAAGTTTTTCATATATTTTTTTCTTGTTTGTTTGTTTTTCTTATATTGTTTGCACCTCTTAGTTTTTGCTCAAGATTAAAGGTGGTTTACTGTATCTCCAAGATGTATCTCCAAGTTTTGATGATATTCAGAATGTGAATCTCCAAGTTGTGTTATTTCATATATTTTTTTTTTTGTTTCTCTTATATTTTTTGCATCTCTTAGTTTTTGCTCAAGATTAAAGGTGGTTTATTGTATCTCCAAGATGTATCTCCAAGATGTATCTCCAAGATGTATCTCCAAGTTTTGATGATTTTCAGAATGTGAATCTCCAAGTTGTGTTATCTGGTCTAATTTTGTATTGCTAAATGCAAGATGGCTAATTGGCCTATGCTGATTTTATATTTGTAAATATATGCAAGATGCACGGCTTATTCTTATAGGGCCGGTGCTGTTTTAAACTTAGTGTTGCGAAATCAGTCTGGTCAGACCTTAGATAAAATGAAATAAAATGAAAAATTATGTTGTATGTCCAATTCTATATATTTTGAAGGTTGTGCAGATTATTCTTTTAGCCTACTTTATTGAAGTTTATTATCAAGTTTTGAAAGTGAATCTTCAAGTTTTTCAAGATTGAGAAGAGAATAATTAAAGGCCTAGGTCTTGGTCTATTTAAATAATACCTTTGTTGTTGGGGCGATTACTGTAATTTGGTGTAATTGTTTAATTTCCACTTAAAATTAAACAAAGTAGCCTAGGCTAGGCTAGTCTAGGCCCAAATCTGCAAAATGTGTGGGATTTTTCAGAAACTGAATTTTGAACTCAAACTTGAAAGTTGTAGGCTATATTGGCTACTCCACTTTAAGTACAGCCGAGATGTAAGGACTGTTCTTCTACCTACGACTTGGGTTTTTTCCTTTTGCTTCAAAGAACTAATTTGAGCTAGTCTAGGCCCAAATCTGTAAAATGTGTGGGATTTTTCAGAAACTGAATTTTGGCCTGAAACTTGAAAGTTGTAGCCTAGGCTATATTGGCTACTCCACTATACGTACAACCGAGGCGTAAGGACTGTTCTTCTACCTAAGACGTGGGTTTTTTCCTTGCTTCAAAGAACCAATTTGAAAAATTTGGCAGGCCTACAGTAACATAAACAAGTAGGCCAAACAGCACGTAGCAAATCTATAGACTTATTTTATGGAACTTTGTATAGCCTAGGCTTACCTTTACGCCTAAGTAAACGCTGCTGGTATAACCGGAAAAGTCTTGGCTAATGCTGCCTGTCACAAGTGTCAGTCTTGCCTCGGCTAAGTTCTTGATACAAAGATGATTATTTATTCGGTAGATTAGTTTACAGCTACAAGTACAAGATCCCAGCTAGCTAAGCCTTAACGTAAGAAGGCCTTAAATAGTAGGTTAGGCCCTTCGGATGCTTGCGAAATTTCTTAGCGTAGAGTATGGTACATATGTAGTAGAAAGTTGAAACGAAGTATAGGACCTACAGCATGGTATTGTAGTTGTACGGCTGTAGCCTAGTATAGACCTAGGCTAAGTTAGGGCCTAGGCTAGGCCTAAAAGCCTAACTGAGCCTAGGCCTGCGCTAAAACTAAAAGTATTGTACTAGCTGACTAGGGAGGACAAGCCAATGTGCGTTAGTGCATGAACGGCTAATAACATTCAACTGGCGAATTTAGGCATGTGGTGATCAATGAAAATAATCGATAAGTATTGTAGATAGTTTGTCAGGCTATAAAATAACTACTTACTGTAGTGTGACGCAGTCCAAACTTCCGACGACCTACGCAATGCGTCGACGATCTATGTAACTTTTATAAACTAGTTCCGGTGAACTCCCTGCAGACGCTCGTCACGTGAGTGTAATCTTTATTCCTGCAGAAACCACTCCAACTCCTAGACCCCAAGTAACTTATGCCCGATTACAATGAAAATTTTAGAAAGTAGACCTCATTACTTTTGCGAATAAATCTGCAGTAGCAATGATCAACCATATCCAAAATACGGACACTGCTCTGGCCACAGCCACCACAGATGGTTTATGGGCTACGCAAGCCATTAACAAACGTGCATTTGTTCGGTAGGTCTAGTCATTAATACATCTCAATGGTATGGTATGCAGAATGTGCTATTAAGGTAGATCTATGAAAGTACAATCTTGATAGTAAGTGAACCCTACATCCTAGGAAGCCATTTTCTAAGTCTCGTTGTCCGGCCCATAAGGGAGCCCAATCATGAATCCTTCGTCCAAACAAGCCACGTTCGACGTCTAATTGTGATTACTTTTGTAAAATACATGAGCAGTGCGAAAGTTTGCAAAGATTCTCATATTTCTTTGCTCTATTGCTGTAAATTCCTTAAATTTCTTCGAGTTATATTCTGTTCGCACCTGAACATTTGGAAGCTGAGTGATCCTGG
This sequence comes from Holothuria leucospilota, assembly GCA_029531755.1. Taxonomy (NCBI): domain Eukaryota; kingdom Metazoa; phylum Echinodermata; class Holothuroidea; order Aspidochirotida; family Holothuriidae; genus Holothuria; species Holothuria leucospilota. The sequence goes on along the minus strand of JAIZAY010001788.1, from coordinate 3,885 downwards.
TAAAACATCGTCAATGGCGACTTAACGGAATACAGGATTCTTCCGCCTTTAATTCATACGCTCAATGGAGTTCGCGTAGTGAAATGGATTACTTTCTTTTGCGCAATGTAAAAAAAGGTCTATTTGGGAGTAGTTTGCCTTCCTAAATGATTAAGATGTGCGGATCTGAAATACGATTCCGTACACGTAGTCACCAGAGAAATCCTAAGCTTTAGCTGGAAGGCGCGCCCCACAGTAACAAAATGCAGCGCACTGGAGGGTCACGTGCCGCGGGAATGCAATTGTATGGTTCAAGTATTAGTCTTATACACCCACAGAGCTGCTTGCGTAACCGACTATGTATATTCTCCTGAATGAGTAACGCGTTATTTTCAAGTGAGCGTTCATGGAAACTAACCCATGCTCAGCGGGGAGACCGCGTACTGCCAGGGCTACCATAAAGTCAACTTTCAAGTTAAAGTGATGCCATGAGTTTTCAAAAAGGAAAAACATAAAATTTTGCTTCTTCTAATGTCTTTCTTTATTCTTAAAAATGCCACGAGTGCTTTACAGAGTTGAAGAATACAATTTGAAAGCTCAAAATGATAGTGATAGTCTCGGGAAGTAACCTAAACAGCATAAAATCGGTAAAGTTTTGAAGGCCTTTTTCAAAAAACGGTCCTTATTATACGGCATTAAACCACACCTACAACGAACCTGATGTTGAATATGCAATGTTATTGAGGTGCCACCAAGTTAAAAAGACGTACCATACCACTCCAGCCTGACTAGCTCTACGGTAGCCTACAGCTGTTCGCTCACGGCCACTAATGTCAGCTATAACAGTTCTCACGGCCAGAGAATGCATGGACGTTCTTGCATAATTGCTTCATAACACTAACTTACATGTATACACTCAATGTAGCTTCCTCTCACTACAGTACGTAGTACAGGCCACAGTCTTTCACTCTTTGGTACGCGTTACAGTACCGATTTGAATTTGGACGTTACAGGTTTACAACGAAAGTTACACCAATACTATCTCTTTTATCGCCATGAGTAAGAACGTCAAAGACGATGGTAAGTGCACATAAAAGGCAGAGCATCTAACGTTAGCCTAAATTAGGCTTAATTTACACAGACTAGACAGTATACTATAGCCTAAGGCTACTACAGTAAAACGGGATAGTATAGTCTATAGTGGTATTACCATGCACTCTGTATATTGCAATATCAACGTTACCTCTTCAAGATCCACACACACACGTCTTGTTCACTTGCGTTGTTGTGCTAAATCGATCAGCTGTTTACACCTAGTGAATATGCATTAGTACTTCGTTTTCATTGGTCCGCTCAACTGATGTTCGTTAGGAGACTGAATAGTGTTTGTCCGCAGCACATTTTTGATTTCCTCGAGTTTAGTCGTTATTTTTACGAAAATTTTAAGGCTGTTGCCGAAATTCGCACAACAGGCCTTATTTTTTCTCCCTTACTGTTCGTATGGGTCACTCAAAGGAATCACTGAAATTTTAAACTCGATTTTTTAATGTTTTTTCCTTTTTGCAATCTCACGGCATCACTTTAAACTAGCGGCGAATTGTCTCGCGATGCTTGTATTATGATACTTCGAGAGTTATTTTTTGGCCGTTTTAAGTCATAATGCATCCTGGATTCGGTCCTGAATTGTAATAAGAAAAATTTTGTTAAGCAAATCAAAGGCTGTCGGTACATTGGTGTAGTTGTATAGTTAGACCTTTTTCGAGGGGTAGGCATTAGCCTATGCAGATTTTTCCCGGGGATGTTGGTGTATAAACTCAGTCATAGGAAAATGTCAAACAAATTACTTAAAGTCATTACCGTTATAACTGAACATGACCAATAGATTCGGCTTCAGAATGTTAACAAAGCCATGGGGTTGAGCACTTGCATAATGAGGAAATGGTCACTCAGTCAGACATTTGCATTATCAAAGCTAATATAAAAACCGGCAAAGAATGTTTTTTACTCTACCAGGGAAAATACCTATCAAGGCGGGGACACTCGAGAAACTTCCTCAAACAGAAACATATCCTTCTTGTAAACCTTTCCACACCTACTAACCATTTACTTTAGTTTATTTTGAAAAAATAATTTTCCATCCAGTTTCATAGGGGTGCCCCAGCCCCCCCCCCCCCCGTAGCTATACGTCACTGCTTTGAATAGGCAAACAGCTTTCATCTTTATTGCAAGATGCAGAACATGCCCTCAAACCGTAACACAACATTATAAAGCTGAGTCCTGATTTTATTTGTGTCCCATAGACCGTTACAAAAGTTCTTTATAGGCCTATTTAAGTTTGTCAAAATGAAGGAACTTTTCGCCCGGTCATAGACCATTTTGTGCGCGGGAAGTGGACCCGGCCTACCTCATGCGGATGTACCGTAAGCAACCTCGTTAGTAGGTCATAGTGATTGATAAACAAATGTTACTGTATCGTCTCTGCAGTTTTGTGAACAAACTGTTTGGGCCGCCTACTTCTTCATATGCTTCAGGTAAGTAAAGTCGGAAGTTAGCAGAGAGAACGCTTTTGTAAAATCCCAAGCTACTTGACTCTAGTTCTGCTGTCAGGCTGCAGCATTCATTTGCAATAGCATGCACAACGTTCCCACGTACGCCAAGGAAAAACAACGCTCCGTACGCATACGCAGAATCTGGGTGAATAAAAATATTACAGCTCCCATACGACTGCATTCCCGCGGCACGTGACCCTCCAGCAGCGCACAGTTTAACGCGCGTCTTTGCATTGACACGCTCCTTCCAGCTAAAGCTTAGGATTTCTCTGGTAGCCACAGAGGCTACGTAATAAACTCTCCACATGCTGCTCTTCCGTGGAATTGTTCACTCCCCAAAAAAGTGTCCCCGCTTTCTGGCGGATGTGAATCTCATGACGGGCACAGACTCGATCGCAAGTGCAAATGTTGATTTTTGTCTTTGTGTTGTTGTTGTTTACACGGTACGGTAGAAACGAAAGGGAGAAGCAAATTCGCTGAAAAGGAGGCTATTTAAAGTCTGCATCCGCACTTGCGTTTCATCCTACGCTTGCGTCCCGCTCGACTAAAGTCTGTATCAAATCAGACAATGAATGATTAAGCATCGAGTTAAAAATAGTGACGACCCAATCCGTGTTCTGTAAAAAAGAACCGGGAGACGTATTTTATTACGTAGCCTGTAAGGCCACGTGTACGGAATCGTATTTCCATCATTTGGGAAGGCGAACTACAACTCAAGTAGACATTTTTTTTACATTGCGCAAAAAAAGTAGACCTTATAATACGGGAACTCTATGAAGCGGATGAATTCAGAGCGGAAGAACATTGTATTTTGTCTCGTCTACATTGATGTATTTTCACCAAGATTACGCAGCTTCTAAATGTTCAGGTGCAAACAGAATAAAACTCGCAAATATTTTGAAAATTTACAGCAATAGGGGAAATAAATCTGAAAATTTCTGCAACGTTTTTCCACTGATCATATATTTCACAAAAATTATCACAATTAGATGTTGAACATGGCTTGTTGGGAGAAGAGACTCGTGATTTTGGCCCGCATGCACTGGCCAACTGAGTTATAAAAATGTCGTCGTAAGATGTAGTGGCTTACTTGTATTTTTATAGGTCTACCTTTATAGCACGTACTGTGTAACGCACCATTGACATATACAATTAACTAGACACATCAAACAAACGCACGCTTGTTCATGACCTGCATAGACCAAAGTATGTACGGATCTACTTTCGAGACGAGATGTTCGTTTTGAATTTTGGTTGACCATAATCCTTCATTTTCAAATCTCAAAGTTTTTCGTATTCTCATTGTCGCCCCTCGACTTAAACTGAAGGATTTTAAATGCTCAAATGACTTCTTGAA
>JAIZAY010001671.1:0-13718 GCA_029531755.1 Holothuria leucospilota | reverse complement strand
TCAATTCAAATATGTGTTCTTTTGTAAGATGAGGAGGAGAATCGTGATCACTTGTTTTGGGGATCGTAGCTATTCATCAAAGTTTATATTAAGATGTGGAAATAAAAAATTTGTACCAATAAGGCAAATTCTGTTATTTTCCAAAAAAAAAGGGGAAATGGGAACATCTGTCTTTTTCGGGCGTATCGAAATTATAAAATACCAACCCCCTATAATTTTCTCATACTTCATCTCAAGTTTTACATTGTTTTATAGATAAAAAAACCTACAAAGGTCCTACTGATATTAAATGAATTTTATTACAAGTTACAAATTTGCTCTGCAAGTTGAGACGCATAATAATTAGTATTCTTGTAATGTAATGCACAAGAAAACGGATGAATGTACACGAAGCTTAGAGGATGCTTTCCATTTTGGTTATGTCTAAAGGTTTAACCTTTTGAAATTGGTTTTTTACTTGATTTTGCCATTAAGATTTTAAGTCATTGGCGACATTGTACAATTGCTATCTTCAAACCTCATTATTATTGATCAGGTATAATTTATAAATGTAATGATGCAGCAGCTATTAATTTCTTTCATATGCCGGATGGAAATCTTTTGCAGTTATGAGTGACGAAATTTCCACATAATGTATAACACGAGGTAACACGAATGCATATAATGTATAATACAATACATTAATAATAGTTCAACAGCATGATAGTAAACATTGTAAATTTTGGATATTCGAAAATCAATACAGAACTGGAGGAAAAAATAATAATAATAATGGCAATGGCAATGGCAATGACAACGACAACGACAACGAGAAGGAGAAGGAGAAGAAGGAGAATGAGAAGGAGAAGGAGAAGGAGAAGGAGAAGAAGGAGAAGGAGAAGGAGAAGGAGGAGGAGAAGGAGAAGGAGAAGGAGTAGGAGTAGGAGTAGGAGTAGGAGTAGGAGAAGGAGCATGGATTGCTACTTACGGCGACAGTTACATTGACCTTTGTACAAATATTTGAATTTTTCTGACCCTAACCCTACCCCTAACCCTACCCTAACCAAATTTGGTAGAGATACATTCTAGAGGCGGACGAACAATTTAAGCCTATTTCCGACCATAAAATTATTTTTCTATCTAGTACCTGAGAAATAAGGTGACAAATAAACTGTCGCCTTAATGACAAGTGTCGCCTTAATGTTGTTAAATTAGCATGAACTGTCGCCTTTAGGTGTAATCTATGCGGATAATAACAACAACAATAACAATAACAATAACAATTACAATAACAAGAACAAGAATAAGAATAAGAATAAGAATAAGAATAAGAATAAGAATAAGAATAAGAATAAGAATAAGAATAAGAATAAGAATAAGAATAAGAATAAGAATAAGAATAAGAATAAGAATAATAACTATAATATACTAGCTAATAATAAAATAATAAAATAATAATGGAATAATACATTAAATAATAAAAAATAAGAATGAGTGAATAAGAATTAATAATAAGAATAAGAATAAGAATGAGACTTAAGAATAATAATAATAAATAATAATAATAATACATAATAATAGTAATAGTAATAGTAATAGTAATAGTAATATTCTCGTAATAGTAATAGTAAATGAGTAATAGTAATAGTAATTAGAATAGGTAATAGTAATAGTAATAGTAATAGTAATCAGTAATAGTATAATAGTAATAGTAATAGTAATAGTATAGTAATAGTAATTAGTAAATAGTATAATAATGAATAATAGTAATAATAATAATAATGAATAATAATAATAATAATTAATAATAATAATAATAATACATAATAATAATAATAATACTAAAATAAACAATAATAATAATAATAATAATAAACTAATAATATAATAAGGAATTATATAATAATAATAATAATAAATAATTAATTAATAATGAATAATAATAATAATAATGAATAATGAATAATAATAATAATATAATAATAATAATAATATAATAATAATTAATCATAATAATAATAATAATAATATATTAGATAATAAGACATAATAATAGTAATATTAATAGTAATAATATAGTAATAGTAATAATACGATATGTAATAGTAATAATAATAGTAATTAATATAGTACTAAGTCGTAATAATATAAATAATAAACTATGAAAGTTAATAATTAATAATATAAATAATAGAATAATAATAATAATAATAATAATAAGAATACTACATAATAATAATAATAATAATAATAATAATAACATTAATAAAATAATCAATAATAATAATAATTAATAATAATAATAATAATAATAATAATATAATAATAATAATAATAATAATAATAATAATAATAATAATATAATAATAATTATATAATAATAATAATAATAATAATAATAATAATACTATTATGAATAATAATAATATATAATAATAAGGTAATAATAATAATAATAATAACTAATAATAATAATATATAATAATGAATAATAATAATAATAATAATTAATAATAATATTCAATACGAATAATAATATTAATAATAATAATAATAGTAATAGTAATAGTAGATAGTTAATAGTATATAGTAATAATAATAGTAATAGTAATAAAATAATAATAAGAATAACTAATATGTAATAATCAATAATAATAATAATGACAGAATATAATAGTAATAATAATAATATAGAGTAATAATAATAAATAATAATAATAATAATACTAATAATAATAATACTAATTAATAATAATAATAATCAAATAATGAATATATAACTAATAATAATAATAATAATAGTAATAATAATAATAATAATAATAATAATAATAACTAATAATAAATAATAATATATAATAATAATAATAATAATAATAATAATAATAGATAATAATAATAATAATAAATAATAATAATAAGAATAATAATAATAATAATAATAATTAAATAATAATAATAATAATAATAATAATAGATAATAATAATAATAATTAATAATTAATAATAATAATAATAATAATAATGAAATAATAATAATAATAATAATAATCAATAATAATAATAATAATAATTAATAATAATAATAATAAAATGAGAGTAATCAATAATCAAAATAATAATAATAATAATAATAACATAATAATAATAATAATAATAATAATAATAATAATAATAAATAATAATTATCAAGCTGTGGATACTAACTTAGGGCGACAGTTGACATTGACTCTCGCACGCTAACAATTCAAAGATATTATAACCCTAACCCTACCCCTACCCTAAACCCCACCCTAACCAAATTTGGTAGACTAACTTATTAGACCAAAATGAACAATTTAAGCCTATTGCGACAATAAAATTATTTTTTCTAAATCTGGTACCTATTCCTTAAGGCGACAGTTATGTGTCGCCTTAATTCCAGGTGTTCGCCTTAGTGTCGTTGAAATTAGCACGAAGTGTCCGCTCTTAAGTCATAATCCATGCTGATAATTAATAATCAGTTATAATGGGCACATATCCGCAAAAGCGCTCATGCAGCATGTAGGGCCCAAAAAAAGAAATTACAACAACACAACAAATTAGAAAACAAAACAAAAACTAAATGAATTCGTCAGAAAAAGCAATGTCCATCAAATGAGTTTTAAGCCTGCATTTAAAAGTCTGTAAAGTTGAACTGAACCGAATACGTTCGGGAAGCATGTTCCATAGATGAGGAGCAGCAGCAAAGAAAGATCTGTCACCCCAGCACCTCAACGTTTTCGGCTCAGCCATGAGATGTTGGGAGGCTGATCTCAAACCGGAGCGTGTTTGGGAGAAAGCGAGCAGTTATGTATGGTGGAGCTAGGTTGTTTATGGCACGATAAGTTAGGAGAAGTATCTTAAACTGAATCATGCATCGAATAGGGACAGGAAAGCCAGCTGACATGGTCAGACAGGACGGGGGATATGTGCATAGACATCTTAGTACGAGTAACGAGACGAGAGAGTATTTTACCGGTATTTTGCCTGTAAAAAAGTTTACTTATCCTGAACTAGGGATACCTTTGTGCAAATTCACTGCAGGCCTGTTAGATGTGGAAAAAATAAGTGTATTGTCAAGGGAGACTACTGTTTAGAGCAGGGCACTGAAAATCAATGAGATCATTGACATTTAGAGAGGGGAGAATGTAGCCTTCTGATTGCAATTATTCAATTATGGTCCTTTTGGCGGCCCTTAGTGCTGTTATGCCGCATGTTGTTTACTTATGCGCGCCGCCATTTTGTTTATCAAAGCACAGCAAAATTACGGTGGTTGTTTCCTGCTGACGACTGGGTTTTGACGTATCTCCAGACTGATATCTTCGAAGTTGTGGTCATAGCGAGGCTAACCCAGGTTTGACAGCCTATTGGATCGCGGTTGGTACTAGAGAATTGTATCGCGACTGATCAGTGTAATTCGCGAGTGCACTTAGGGTTGGGTTGAAATAGAGGTTTAAGTACTGTTGGGGTTTTATCCTTGTTGAAGAGTAGTCTAGTACTGCTGAGACTATGTGTGACCAAAGTCTGGCCAGCTTATCAAAACTGGAGTACATTTTGGGTTGCTAAGTGATTGTCATGCCGGCTTAAGAGAGTACCGGTATTCTCATATTACAGTAGAAATATAAGGTGTGTTAGTACCAGTACAGCCTACTATAGAGGGCACAAGTAACTAAGATTTTTATTGTTTGTTAATTTGTTACGAAAAATAGAGGAAAGGAGCAAGGGGTCGTGAACCAGGAGTCACATCTACAGAAGCAAATATAAGAGTTTAACCCCAGTTGTGAATGAAAATTCTATTCGGACTCTTCAGCAAAAATATTTTTAGTGTTGTACTACCTTTGTCACCTTAAATAGAGGGCAGTGTTTATTCCGTTGAACACCGGGTTACATGAAGTTAACTTTGTTTACCAGATTTAGTCCTTCAGAGACTTCAGGAGTTCAATACATATTTCATTGCATTTATATTTATGTCTGTGTTTTCTAACGGACGTATGAACAACATGAGTTACAGACCCAACCAAAATATTGACTGCAGACTTTGAGGTCAACAGGAAAAGCTGAGCTTCGGCAACATTGTTGGGCTTGTTTTTTTAAAGCAAGTCAGCCGTTACCTGGAGCACCCCAAATAAATTACTTTTCTTCCTCTCACGCTTTGAATGGAATGATAGTAATCTACCACGCGCTATCTGTATTCAGTTACTTCTTGCAGATGGGTAAATAACAAGATGAATGCTACTTACAGCACTTCTAGTCTTGACGGGAAGCTGTTCGTTGATATTTCCGATATTCTGTTGTAACTTAAATATCTGGAAGAACAAATATAATAACGAATCAGTGGACAGTTATTTCAGAAGAATCATTATCCTTTGAAACTGGAACAAGGCAATGAAATTGGCAAAAAGTTTAAAAAGGATCATGTATTCTATAAATTATATACTTTTTCAATATCCTTTGGTTAAAAACGTTTCAAGAGTTTTTACATATTGTTGAAGTAAAAGTGTCAATTTTTGCCATTGAAAAGTTTTCACTACACAGATTGCTCAGCACATGTTTTCTTTAACAATTATGGACCCCAGAAAAATAACTGACACATATACAAAGGAAACCTAAACAAGGCAAAAAAAAAAAATCCTGCTGCTTCTGGCAGTCTGGGCGCCCATTTCATTTCATTTTACAACTTATAGAAGAAAAGTAGAAAAGAGAGATAGAGAAAAGAGAGGTAGTAAAGAAGAGAGAAGAAGGAAGAAAAGAGAAGAGTCAGTTTATTAGTAGAAGAATCAAGAAAGAAGAAGGAAGATAAGAATAGAGCGAGCAGAAAAGTAAGAGTAGAATAGAAAGAGAAGGAAGTAGAAGAAAGAAGAAAGAAGAAGTTTAGCAGAAAGAAAGGAAAGAGAAAGAAGAAAGGAGAAAAGCAAAGAAAGAAAAAGAAGAAGAAAAAAGAAAAAGAAGAGAGAGACAATGAAGAATAGAGAGAAGAAAGAAGAAAGGAAAATGGAGAATAGAAAGAGATAGAGAAAGAAAGATAGTCAGAGGAAAAGAAGAAGAAAGAAAGAGAAAGTAGGGAAGTGGAAAGAGAAAAGTAGATAGACATGTTAGAAAGAAGTAGATAGAAATAGAGAGAAAGATTAGAACTAGAAAGATAAGAAATAGAAGAAATTTTTAAGGAAAAGTAGTTAGAATAGAAGAGAAAGTTAGAAGATAGCGAAAAGTTATGTTTAGAAGCTCTTATATTTTACTTCGTCTAGAAGGACTGGTGGAAAATATGTGAGCAGCAGGATGGGCCAGGCGTTTCGGGCTCTTTCCCCTTTCGAATGTGTTTTCTCAGTGGTCTTAAAAAGATACGAATCTGAGAATGTGCATCGTGTCAAGCAAATTTAATCCGTAAATTTTGGTGCTGATGGCTGTTTGAAGTCGCTAGAACTTATTTTCCAAAATTTTGCCACAATTTTCTCCCTTTTGAGGTTTTGAAATTGTGTATCGTGACGAAACTGTGCACCAGTCGTTCACCCGTAAAAGTAAACTGATATCACGAAAAACAATGTTTGTAAGGGGCATTTTCGAATCTAAAATTGACCATTCAGGGTTGGAAGGAATTGCTCGTATACAATGCATGGGCTGTAGCCTTGGGGAAGCTCCAAGAGGGGCAAGTTCATGACACTAGCCAAGGGGAACACCGGCCGAGCAGCGTGACTATAGATAGTTGACACTTAGATCGGCCCTTCCTATATCAAACGTGCATGGGTGCCATCATGAGACTTCCCCGGGAAATTTTTGGATTAAGCAAACCTGTATATGCGATTTCCCAGTTTCTGATGACCTTAAAAACATAGTCCGGAGGATGGAATTTTTAGTACTTTTTGAAGTAGGTCATTTTTCATTTAGGGATTGAAAATCGGGGGGGGGGAGATGCCCCCACCCTTCCCCTCGCAGGATACAGCCCTGCAAAATGCGAATGGAACCATTCACGGCAATATGTTTCTCGAATGCAATTTCATCCTGGCATACGTGCTAAAAAAGACTCATCTATTTCGACCATTTAACGACACACCAACAGGAATGTATTATATGGTGTCAGCTAGTTCAAGTCCTTCCTTTTAAGTCACCTCTTACGACAGCCGGGGAATACCTTGGGCATATTCAACAACCCCGAGCCCACAGGGGCTACAAACAATGGGAATTGCCTTTCTATATTCAAAACAATTACGTAATATGCATTACATGTGTAGACCTCGGAATTTTTCACTCACCTTGGAATACACCACCATAACATGTGACAAAGCTTACGTCCGAAATATGCTCCTTGGCAAAAGTGTATTCAGTTAAGGGACTTCCTGTGGACTCATTTTATCCCTTATACAAGATCTTGATTTTGAAGCAATAGGGTCATCAGAGAAACGGAAAAAACAAGTTTTGTCGTATTGTTCTTTTTTCACGCGTTGGTTGAAATCATTCTACTGTTTCACGTGCAGAATATATACGTGAAGACACTTCGCCGAGAAGAGAAGATTCAGTAAGATGAATGCAAAATTTACACTTTGAAGTAAAATACAAATTACAAAAATGTGGCACTTGATGGGAGCGTTTTCGGGACTCTCTCCGAGATTCTGTTGTAGGTTAGAAGCCTAAACGAAGAACTATAATGACAATAGGTTGGTGAGGACAGTACGAAAAAAATATCTTTAAAGCAGAGATTGCTTTATTAAACTTTAATTAACCTCGAGATGCACTGTCATTGGGGAAAAAATAGAGTATATTAAACATTGCATTGCAGCCTAAACAGCTAGGACATAAAAACTTGTACTTGCTGATTGGACGAACGCTTTTCATATTCGTCGATTTACATAACGAATATCAATATATATTAACTTCCAACACACTGGAAGCCAATAATTATACGTAGTAACACAACACTGATTTGTTTCGACCTTTAAGAAAGAGCTAGTACTTAGCAGAAATTATTGTGTAAAGGTGTAATTGTTTGTTTAAAACGTTCCTTTTTTCAATTAAGTCTGAATACGGTAGCAGAAAACTGCAACAGTTATATGTAAGACTGTATCTGATCAAGAGTCTGATCAGAGACAAGCTGATGCCTGTAAGAATTAAAGAACTGCCTGTAAGCGTCCTGTACCATATGGACATGTATACCATTTGTTGTCAGTCATCATGACATTGTTTTCCATTTTAATATTTTTCGTAACTCATCACCATAAATCTCATCCTGATTAACCATTCAATGTGCAATTCAAGTATTCCTCCTACTAAAGCAAAAATTGGGCAAAAACTAAAAGCACACGTTCGCTTCGTAAACGCTTTTTATTCAGTGTGTTATCTTAGTTTTTAAAGCAACTTAGCCGATACCTGGAACACCCCAAATAAAGTACTTCTTTTTGTTTTACGCTTTGGATGGAATGATAGTAACCTACCACGCGCTATCTGTATTCAGTTACTACTTCTAGATGGGTCAATAACAAGATGAATGCTACTTACAGCTCCGACAGTTTTGACGGGAAGATGTTCGATGGTATTTTCGAGATTCTGTTGTAACGTAAATCTCTGGAAGAACAAACATAATAACGAATTAGTGGACAGTTCCCTCAGAAGGATCGTTATCCTTCGAAACTGGAATAAGGCAATGAAATTACCAAAATTTTTAATATGGATCTTCCACACGGTAAATTATATTTTTTCAATATCTTTTGGTTAAAAACATTTCAAGAGCTTTTACATACTGTTGAAGCAAAAGTGTCAAGTTTTGCTATTGAAAAGTTTTCGCTAGACATATCCATGCTCAGCACTTGTTTTCTCTAACAATTATGGACACCAGGAAAATAACTGACACATACACAAAGGAAACCTAAACAAGGCAAGAAAACAATGCTCTCTCTGGTAGTCTGAGCGATCATTTTATTTTATTTTATATTATTTTATTTTATTTTATTTTATTTTATTTTATTTTATTTTATTTTATTTTATTTTATTTTATTTCACTTTATTATGTTTTATTTTATTTTATTTTATTTTACAACTTAAAAGTTATGTTAAGAAGCCTTTATGTTTTACTTCGTCTAGAATGACTAGTCGGAAAAATGCGAGCAGCAGGATGGGACAGGCGTTTCGAGCTCTTTTGCTTTTAGTATTCGATTTTTCAACCGTCTTAAAAGATACGAATTTGGGAATGTGCATCGTGTCACGCAAATTTAATCTGTAAAGTGTGGTACTGATAGATGGCTGTTTGAAGTCGCTGGAGCTTATTTTCCAAAAGTTTGCCACAATTTCCTTCTTAAGGTTTTTGAAATTGTATACCGTGACGAAACTTTGCAACATTCGTCCACGGGTTTTCTATGCGTAAACCGTGTCCTGGCATAACTGATGTCACAAAAAACAATGTTTTTAAAGGGCAATTACAAATCTAAAATTGACCATTCAGAGTTTTAAGGAATTACTCATAATGCAGGGTTGTAGCCTTTGTGAAGTCCCAAGAGGGGCAAGTTCATGGCACTAGCCAAAGAAACACCGGCATATAGATAGTTATCACTCAGGTGGACCCTTCCTATATATCAAACGTGCATGGGCTATCCTGGGGGATAATACATAGGGGAGGGGTAACATTGATGTTATTTGGATGAGGTGCAAAATGGTGCTATTTTGGCAAAGCTTTGAACTGATATAAAGTTAAGAAGTTATCATTTTAGTGAATTCTTTCTGGTTTTGGCTAGGTGTAAGCGGGCAATTAAGAGGAGGGGATGACACCTCTATTCTTTGATAGATTTTTGTCTGTGTGAGGTGGCTTAGCCTACATGCAAGATGGTGCTATCTTTGGTTAAGCTTGATAAAGTGTAAAACTGATTGTATTTTTAGGTATCGTCATTACTTAGTGATATTTTCTATATTCCATCGCTTTTAATTGAAGGGGATTTTGTCTTAGGGAAGGACCCCTGCCCTTTAAGAAATTTTTGGTTCGGTAAGGTTTGTTAGATCCATTAGTTTGCTGTCATCTGTGATAAAGTTTTGAACTGACCTCTTATGGTTGGAAAAAATTCTTGTTTATTTAGTACAAATTTTGGTGGTTAAATGGCCACTCCTTCAAGTTGATACCACCGGTGGCGTACTGTTCCCTGTTAGTACGCCACTATCGAATCTACCATCGGTTGGCGTAGGGAAGGTCTTCCAAGAAATTTGTTCGTAGAAAGTACCTCTCAGTTGGTGGGGTAGGTGGCATATTCTAGACCTTGTACATCTATGAGTTGCATCTAAACATTCACTATTTTTACATCTCATGCTCTAGAAACAAATTTACATTTTAAAAAGGAAAGGGTAGATTTGATTTAAATTAATCATAGACTATTTTATTAAAGCAAGCTGTCGTACGGGATGAGACATAAAACTAAAGATCTATTTAGCCTGCCTATATGCTTCAGGTGTATTTAAACTGTGTATCATGTAGGAGGAAGAGGGTTCATTCATTCGTCAGGAAGAGTAACCAAGAACACGTCCACGTCCGGAGTCCGAGATTGTCCCAACAAATATTGGGGGAAAAGGATGCGATTTCCCAGGCTCTGACAGCCATAACTCATAATTAGAACAGTCAAATTTTTAGAATTTCAGTACTTTTTCTAAAGTACCTAAGCTTTAATTTACACTTTGGAAATCTGTGGGATGGGGGGAGGGGGTGGGGAGAAGCATCTGCTACGGTCCAGTAATGTTTACAAAACTCAATCAAATTAACTGTTCGCAGTTGGTTCATACACTTGCTAGGGATCTATCCTGTAGAGTTTGTTTTATTTGATCAAAGATGAATATTGCTGACCAAATTTTGAAATAAGATTACCTTCTCTTCGTCCGAACTCCGAAGCAACTGAATCTGACAAGCGCAAATTTGATTCGGTGTTTTCAGTTAAAGTGGAGTCAATGTAATGTCAAGATAACGCCAATGCAGGGTTGCCAGATTTTCTGTGGCAAAATCGGCCAAATTACCGGCCAAATCACATGAAAAAAACGCCAAATCAGAACAAGCTCTTACTTGGGAAAAATTGACCCTGTATTTATGTACAGTATAACACTTGTCAACGTTTTCAAAGTTTTTTATACGATATATATCATTACATACTCAATCTATTATTGCTACAAATGGGGTGTAAATTGTAAACCCGTTACGTCCCACTCGGGTGACTATTAAAATCGGGGAAAAAGAAGGGTTTTTCTTAAAATTTGGTGAAAAAAGAAGGTGTTTTATTTTAATTTCCATCAAGCCCCCCAAAACGCCAAAAAGCCGTTGGGCGTGCACTTTCAATTTTTACCGGCCAACAAAGGTAAAAAACGCCAAATTTGCCTATTTTGGCGTTTAAAACGCCAATATGGCAACCGTGCGCCAATGCATTCCAGTTATTTGGCGATAGGTATTGTTACACTTGTCCATAAAAAACACATTCGGTTTATCAGTGCGCAGAAGAGGACAAAGGAGCGGCTGTCGTCTTGCAAATGCTGTTACGTCGAGCTCGACGTCAATGACAAAATGGTCACTCTCCCCCCCCCCCCCCCCCCCCACCCCCCCCCCACCCATTCCACGACAATTGTCCAAACCAACAGCCCCATGGCCCAAAACTAAACCACCACTTTACGTGTAAGTAGAGAGGTTTTTGTTTATATGGGTTTATGTATTGTTTGCGTCATATTTTTATCTGTATATGATTTCACTCTTGTAATTACGTAAGAAGATTACCCATACCGATGCCATATGAGACAGATTATTTATTGCATGATAGGCTTACGTGCAAACGTTATAATTGGGACCGGTACCTTACCTGCCTCGTCATGACTAAGATTTGCACCAATGGCGTTCATGATCATTATCGTAGACTATCGTAACGAACATCAATTCATATTCACAACCTCCAACATTTTGAAAGGAGTTAAATTTGGATGGTGGCTTAAACTGGGATTAAAGAGGAAAATTGATCAAAACCTTTACAACAGGGCCATTGTCTGGCTGAGATCCCAAGGGGGGGGGGGGAGTTCATGACAGCGTCCAGTGGCGTACCTGTGATGGTTGGCACCCAGGCGAATTATTTCTTTGGATTTTTCACCAACTGCCGCCCTGACGGAGGGGTGTAGGAAAAGGGTCTAACGGAAGGAAATGACATTTACGCAAGGTCTCTCTATAGGTGCATATTGGTGCTGTCTTTGGCAAAGCTTTGGACTTGATTGTGTATTTAGAAATTCTCATTGTTTAGTGTCTATTGTATTATTTTGTTTTTGTTTGAGGGGTGCTGTCTAAGGCCCGGGGTAGCCCACCTAATATCTTTGAGAAGTTGTTGTGTGTAATGTGCTTAAGATGCAAAATGGTACTGTCTTTGGGAAAGCTTTGAAATAGTTGCATGCTTAGAAACTCCCTCTTTTTAATGCCTTTGTTTTTTGTTTCTTTTTGGCTGCGTGCGGAAAGGGTGTTCTCCAAGCCCCTTCCCCCTCGAGTAAATTTTGCCTTTGTAAAGTTGCTTGGATACGAAATGGTACTATCTTTGAAAAATCTTTGATTGATTTCATGTATCAAAATTGCTCATTATTTAGTTTTTTATTTCTTTTGCGGCTGTGACATAGCATTGTGCCACACCACACCCTAAGACTTAGTTTGTGCCAACCCACATTCTCTTAGAGCGCTACTTCTAGAGCCACCGTCTGTTGGTGTGTAGCGTAGCTGTATATTTCTCAAAAATGCCTCCCAGATTGGCGAAAATGAAACCTTACTTCCTAAGTTCTCTAGAAACGGAGACTTCAAGAGCAAAAGTTAAACTTGCAACTTTATTTAGTAAAATCACTTCATAGGAGAAAACGGGACTAAAGGGTACACAAACAAGCTCAATAATTTCAGCATGAAATTAAGGGTTATTATAGGATATAGTTTTAAAAGACAAGCTGTACAGGACACCGCGTGAGATACCATACGTAAAGTCTTCAACGAACAGGTTTCAGCTGTGCTGTGTGCATCATGCATGAGGAAAGAAGCTCATTTGTTAGTGTGAGTTACCCTGCCGTATAAGAACCGGTGTAAAAGGAAACGGTGTCTCTCCTGGAAAATGTGTCCCACCAGACACATTTTCCAAAAAAATATGTCCCGCCGGACAATATTTCTCAGGAAATAGTGTCCACCCGCCACAGGAAAATGTGTCCCCGGGACACAATTTTACGAGGAAATAAGGTCTGCATATAAGCAACAGGAAAATCTGTCCTTCGAAACGCGGTTACGGAGGAAGTCGCCTTGAACATGTATGGCCCTGGGGAGTTGGGAAGACGACTTTCCAACATTTGTTTTTTTTGTTATGCGAGCGGGATGACCGAAAGTGAATCTTAGGGATGTCAAAGTGAACTGAGGGAAGACCGTAAGTTAACTTTGACATAAGTGGACTCGGCGGAGTACAAAACTCAAGAATAAGTCCCAAACTTTGACCAAAAATGCTGTAAAAGTACTTGCCAAGATTCAAGGCAAGGCCATGGTCCTTTTGGATCAAATTAATACTTTTGTGAACGTGAGAAACTTGTTTGCGCAAAATTTCGCAATTTTTGAAAGGTCATGATGGGCTGGGTTGTTGAGATCTGAACAATCATTTAGGCCTCCAGTCGAACGGACACGATCAAAACAGTATTTCCTTTCTTATTACGTCATCTACCCCCCCGCCCCTTGGGCGTCACTACCAGGGTGTAATACAAAGATTGATTCAGTGCCC
>JAIZAY010001801.1:0-13068 GCA_029531755.1 Holothuria leucospilota | reverse complement strand
TGGGCACTTTTTGTTGTGACGTGTTCAGCCATACCCACCTACACGCGACGCCGTTCTAGACGGTATATGCTTTGCAGTCACGGTACTGAGATAAAGAGGTCATACCTTGGAACTGTACGCACCAAAGTGTAGGAAACCTCACTAACAAGCAAGTGTAGTAGATCCCTCTTAAAGCTTACCGCCTTTATGCCGATATGAATCAGATATCCACTACTGTGTCTAGTATCATCATGGGGCTGTTACTAATCTTTCTTCGTTTGTCTGGTCAAAATTGTTTGCTTGATCAGAATTTAGTCATTTTAAATTCTTGCTATATTACCATGCAAGAACACGAATCCCAAACTGTAGATTGTTAGTTGAAAGTGAACCACATTTTTCAGTTGGTAATCGGTTTCCTCAAACATTACGGCAATGTTTTGGTGTAGTAATAATATTAGTTGTCAAATGCTTTCCTTCGTCCAATTCCAAGAGACGACTATGGGGGATAAAATCTCGGGTTGAGTTTAGGGGAGGAATGCGAAATGCTGGCCAGGTGTAACGGGCCCCAAGGCGGCGTAGGGGAGTAAGGTTCACCAGGCTCTGTAAAGATTCTTTTATTTCCTCCAGACAAAAGAAATTTCCCCTGCTAAACGAATTACTTCTATCCCCTCTTCCAATTTTAACAAAGAAAAAAGAGCGAGAAAGAAATTAAGAAACGGCCTCTCTAGTACGGACCCGCGGGCGTTTTCAGACAAGGTATTGAAGAGGGGAGAGGCGAAGTATGCCTCTCGGGGGATGTACTAAAACAAATTGGTCCAATTATGGTACGTAATTGGTACCGTAAGTTGGTTTTTTTTGGGGGGGGGGGGGTGAAATATTTTCCAGAGGGCCCCTGTCCCCAACTTGGCTACTCTCTTGGTCTAATACAACTCTCAAACTAAGTCACAGTATATCACACTCGCACTGAGTTGAAATTGCTCAAGGCCATACCAACACGTACACTGCTGTATGTGCAGGGCCGTGGCCTGGGCGAAACCTTTAGGGGCAGTTCATGACACTATCTAAGCGTAGCATTAAGCATCATGCCTATACAGGTAGTTGACACCTCGAAAGACCCTTCCCTGCTCACCTGTGCATGACTTTTTATCCTGGAAAGGTGCTGGGGGGAGGGGATGGGTTGGCTAAAGTGCAAAAATATGTTGCCTTTGGCAAAGCTTTGAACTTATTATATCGTTAAAAATTGTCATTACCTGATTACTTAGCTATTTTTTCCCCTTTTTTAGACTGGGAGTACGTAAGACAAGAGTGAGGTATTGATTAAGAGAAGGGGTGACTCTCCATACTCTTTGAGAATTGTTGTTTGTCTTTGTGAGGTGGCTTAATTAGAAGCAAAATGGTGCCATCTTTAGTAAAGCCTGGTAAAAACGTTTAATTGATTATATAATTAGGAATCTTCATTATTTAATGATTTTGTTCTATTTTGGTAAAGTGTAATTGAACTGGATGTTGCCTCAAGGAATCGAGGAATGGCATCTCTAGGCTCTCTGAGAAATTATTCTCGTACTAACTTCCCTTAGATCCAAAAAAGTGTTACAATTGGTAGAGCTTTGCACTGATAACATGAACTGAAATTTTAATTATTTACTGAATTTTTGGATGTGGCATTGTACCCATGCAAGGCTGGTACCTTGTGCGGGCTTCTCCCTATCGCTCTTAGAACGCCACTGGGGGAGCAACCATCGGTTGGCGCGTAGAGACCCTTTAGTAGGACCGTAGTGTAGGTCTTGCAAAGAAAATGTTGGGTCGAAATGTCTCCTAGATAAAGGAAAATGACACATTTTAGACCAGCCTTAAAATTGCGTCTAGACATTCTTTATGCTTAAGAAGCAAATTTAGATTTCTACAAGAAAACTAAATGCAATCATGCCAATTTAAATTTAGTGTACCTGGGTATCCTGTTGTATGAATGCTAGCCTGAACAAATCATACGCCTTACGTATGTTCCTTACTGAGTGGTGAAATTCACGTATTAAGTAACCCTTGGTTTACCTTGAATGTGCAACATTTATGCTCTAACATATCATGAAAGATTCGGTACTTAAAGTGAAATAAGGGGATATTTGTGAGATTTAGCAGTCGTTTCAAAACATGCTGCTAGAATTGAATAGGACATTTTTGTCAATATTACCCGAGAAAAAGGCTTTTTCTCGGGTGAAGCTTATCTCTATAATTGCAACAGTTAATCCTTTTTTTTCAAACAAACTTGCTCTTTTGACCAAACAGTCTTTACAGGGGTTCAAACCCCTTTAACTTTATGGATCTTAAGATACCTGAACAGGTAGTTCTCTGATAGATTCTGGCTTAAGAGTGGTCAACTAGCGATGGCTAAAACTTGCTATTCGTTTCTAGCGTCATGTAAATTTGCGACAACCGCCTGGGTCCTTTAAGTTAAAAGTTTCTTTGAGGGGCAATTCTCGTCATTCCAGACAGTTCCAATTCTCCCAACTAAGCGCATTGTAGCTCCTCCCATAACTGTATAAAGCTCCTCCCTGTACAGGCACAAACCTATTTATTGCTTCAGGCCATGTCCTGATGAGAATACAAGGCTATAACAGGGAGTTGCCAGTCTCTGCCAACTCCCTGGCTATAATGTGTAATCCAAACACTCTCTCTGATAAACTGACTCAAGATTATATACCACGGCAACAACAGTCTAATCCATATTCTTATTATTTAATTCTTTCTCTCTTTTCCATTCCGTTTCTTTTCTTTTGTGTTTTATTTTGTTTCTTTTTTCCTGTCTTCAAGTTTTCCTTCCCTTTCCCCTTTTCTCATGTTCCTCTCCTCGTTGTCTTTTCTCCCCCTTTAATTCTTTTCCGATGTTTTTGCGCCGCTCCGATTATTTTTCTCTGGGGAGGGACAAACAGTTGCCCCCTGTCCCACTCTGGCTAAGCTAGTGCAGCGTGCCTCCCAAAAAACACACCGATGTTTATACGTGCCTAGTCTGACCGAGAAACACCCTCTTCACTAATGTGAAGCCTTTCCACCGTCAAGCCCCGGCCGGTGGTACATCATGAAATCGACCAGGGCTGTGTTAATCTCTGAATTAAGTAAATGGTCAAACTGTGATTCCTGTGCAGGTTTGTTAAGTACGCACCCGGTACTATTTGCTGATGCTTTATTCTAAAAGCCCACAACTTCTTGGGCTAAATGGGCTTCTCCTCTGGGTCCACATACCAAGGGGACCTAAGCAAAGGGGCTATTGCTGCACCCCAAACATATTTAAAATTATGATCATATCTGTTAATGCAACTGGTAACAACCAAGACTTTAATTCGAACGGTAGTTTCACCTCTGGTTGGCCCAGTCAATATTAAAACGTGTGCAGTCGGTTGTGTTCAAGTTTCCGCAATAACACACACCAGGGCCGCAGCCTGCGGGGGCAGGGGACAACTCCCTCCTGCGGTTTTCAAATCGTAAATAAAAAGTTAGCCCACTTAAGAATAAAAATACTGAATTGCTGAAAATTTCACTATCCAAATGATGATTTCAAGGCACCCAAAACCTGGGAAATCGCAGATAAGGGTCCCCTTTTCCCCACCCGGACCCCCGCCATAGGCGCGTTCCATGCAGGTTGTCTTCCCGACGAACGAACCGTTTTCCTTCTACAAGTTACACTGCTTGAACACACCAGCATATACTAGCTAAAGATAAATGGCCTATGATTACTTTAAATTATTAGCTAAAATCAATGAGCTCGCTGTTAAAGACATACATTCATCACCCCAAAGTACGTTTTTGGTGGGGGCGGGGTATCAAAATTCTCAGTTGGTTACTGCTCTTTGAATGACATCAAAGTTTGATAATTCAAATGATGCAGAGTAACTCACATTCCACACAATGCAGAGAGAGTGGATTACACATTGATACTATAGCCTTGTATTCTCATCAGGGCATGGCCTGAAGAAATAAAATAGGTTCCTGTCTGCACAAGGAGGAGCTTTATACAGTTATAGGAGGAGCTACAAGTTGCTTATAGTTGGGAGAGCTGGAACCGTCTTGAATGACGAGAATTGCCCTTCAAAGAAACTTTTAATTTAAAGGATACATTAGCAGTTGTCGCAAATTTATTTTGAAACGACTGCTAAATCTCACAAATATCCCCTTATTTCACTTTAAGTACCGCATCTTTCATGATATGTTAGAGCATAAATGTTGCACATTCAAGGTAAACCAAGGGTTACTTAATACGTGAATTTCACCACTCAGTAAGGAACATACTGTAATATGATTTTCAAAAGCCATTCATACAACAGGATACCCGGGTACACTAAATTTAAATTGGCATGATTGCATTTAGTTTTCTTGTAGAAATCTAAATTTGCTTCTTAAGCATGAAGAATGTCTAGACGCAATTTTAAGGCTGGTCTAAAATGTGTCGTTTTCCTTTATCTAGGAGACATTTCGACCCAACATTTTCTTGCAAGACCTACGCTACGGTCCTACTAAAGGGTCTCTACGCGCCAACCGATGGTTGCTCCCCCAGTGGCGTTCTAAGGGCGATAGGGAGAAGCCCGCACCACGTGACCAGCCTTGTAAGGGTACAATGCCACATCCAAAAATTCAGTAAATAATTAAAATTTCAGCTCATGTTATCAGTGCAAAGCTCTACCAAAGATAACTCCATTTGGATCTAGGGAAACTTCGTACGAGAATAATTTTTCAAAGTGCCTAGAGGTGCAATTCCTCGATTCCTTGAGGAAACATCCAGTTCAATTACACTCTACCAAAATAGGACAAAATCATTAAATAATGAGGATTCCTAATTATATAATCAATTAAACGTTTTTACCAAGCTTTACCAAAGATAGCACCAGTTTACATCTAATTTAGCCACCTCACAAAGACAAACATTTCTCAAAGAGTATGGAGAGTCACCCCCTTCTCTTAATCAATACCTCACTCTTGTCTTACGTACTCCCAGTCTAAAAATGGGAAAAAATCACTTAGTAATCAGGTAATGACAATTTTTAACGATATAATAAGTTCAAAGCTTTGCTAAAGGCAACTCACTTTTGCACTTAAGCCCCCCCCCCCTCCCCACAGCACCGTCCTCCAGGATAAAGCTTGTGCACAGGTGAACAGGGAAGGGTCTTTCGAGGTGTCAACTACCTGTATAGGCATGATGCTTAATGCTACGCTTAGGCAGTGTCATGAACTGCCCCTAAAGGTTTCGCCCAGGCCACGGCCCTGCACATACAGCAGTGTGCGTGTTGGCATGGCCTTAAGCACTTTTAACTCAGTGCGAGTGCGAGATACTGTAATTTAGTTTTGGAGTTGTATTAGACCAAGAAAGTAGCCAAGTTGGGGACATGGGGGCCTTCTGGAAAATATTTCACCTCTAAAAAAGAACAAAACAAAAAAATACAAAATTACGGTACCACTGGCCCAGTTTGTTTTAGTACATCCCCCAAAAGGTATATTTCGCCCTCTTTCCTCTTCAATACCTTATCTGATAACCCCGGGTCTGTACTGGACAGACCGTTTCTTAATTTCTTTCCCCTTGTTCTTGTTAAAATTGGAGGAGGGGATAGAAGTAATTCATTTAGCAGACTGGGAGAATTTCTTCTGTCTGGAGGAAGTTAAAGAATCTTTACAGAGCCTGGTGAACCTTACTCCCAGTGCTGTAGTCGATTCCCCACATTCCGAGTCCGAGTCCTAACCTGCCGAGGCCGAGTCTGAGACCGAGTCACTGGCATTTGAGTCCGAGATCGAGTCCGAGTCACAAGCTTCGAGTCCGAGACCGAGTCCCCGCTATGAAAAAGTGTACACTAAGAATAGAAATTCACAAATAATCAATTTTACACTGGTTTTATGCCGCAATGCTGTTGTGTGTTATGATATAGGCCCTTAGGTCTGAATGGCAGCCCATGGGTCTCATTCGGCCCAAAATGTGTTCTAGTCCAGCTGCAGCCAAAAAAGCTGAGTCGAAGAAAGAGGGTTGAAACAATGACCAAACAATCGAGATTTATCAGTATTTGAAGGCATTTTGGAAAAGGGAAATTTTTGGAATGAAGGGGGGGGGGATTCTCTATACCTACTGTAACTGGTAATCTTACTATTACGTCTTTAAGGACAGTCGTGCATTTATTGCCTCATTCAGCAAGGAATGTCGCCAGAGAGGTTCCACACCTCCTATCTTGGTAAATTTTTTCAGTAGGCCTTGTTACTAAATGAGAGTGTAGTGGCTGAATTTTCGATTGCCTAACACAGAATTTCCAACTTTAGCCCTGTGACATAAAAAAAATCGGGCCACTGGCAGATAAACAAACATTCTGACTGCCAAAAGCATAAAACATCCCACCCTTTAATCGTGATTGTTCTCCTTTTATCTGTTTATTGGTCATGTGGTGTTACTGTGTTTATGCCAAACATGGCACTGTTTTTTGCTTCCTTTCTTACTTTGAATAGGCGAGAGGCAGGAATTGACGAAAAGGTTTGTTGGGAAAATCGGTGCAGGCGTGAAAGCCACGACTACAGTTAGGGCGGTTGTCTTTTCAAATGATCGACCGTTTAATATATCTATTAAAACTTGTTAAAAGCTGTCAAATTTTCTTGTGTTTAAGTATTGAATCGGAAAAGGAAATCGCGTCCGCCTTTTTTTTAAATGTTTCGGGAACCCACCGAGCTCTACACGTGAAGACATACCTTTAGTACTCTTTACATAGACCCTTTTCCAAGTAGCAACTGCAGAGCACTGTGGGGTAGCCTGAGTTTTGGTGTGGTGGTGTTTTGCTACAGTTAAATGCGATTGACAAAAATGATGCGTACCGAAACTCTATCCCACAAAATTCTTTGAAACTGCTATTTGGAAAAGGGTCTATGAGAACTTCTTTACGAATGAACCCCAGTTTTACAAAGCGTTTCCCCTCCTGAGGGTGACTAGTACCAAACGCTTATGCATGAAGAGGGCACATTGAGGATACAAATTTGCCAACTAAATAAAACAATTATGCCGACAACTTGAGTATAGAGTTTGACAGTTGGAATTCTCTGGCTTCAAATCCACCTTGAATTTTAGGTCCTACATTCACCAAGCCCTATGCTACACCCCTCGGTGCAAACCATACCATCATCAATAATCCCACACCCACTCCCTCTCATGCTCACTGCGTAGTCAAATCGACGGGCCATTAGTCTGACATAAGTAATCCAGTGGTGGTGAGGGGGGAGCTAGACAGGCCAGTTGAAATGAACTTACGAAATTTGAGGAGACGATATGCCCTTTGATAAAAACATATGTAAGCCGAATAGTTTCTCTCTTATATGCCTTAATTTTATTATTTGAACTGTGGTTTTCTGATGATGATATTTCAGAGTAAAGAACAAGACTGTAACATCCGAGTCCGGATTCGGACTTGATTCCGGAGTCGAGTCCGTTTTTCGCCGGACTCGGAATTGGCGGGAATGGGAGGTCCAAGATTCAGAATTTCCCCCGGAAAGAGCTCAGCTGGACTCGGACTCGGAGCCAATTCCAGTCGAGTACACGAAAAAGAAAATTTCATTAAGGTCACCTAGGCAACATAATTATTGGTGGCAAATTTAAGAAGTAAATGGTCACATGCAGTCAACTAAATTCCAGGGTCAGCCAGAGTATGAAATTCACCCCTGAAAAGTGCCCGTTTATATCACAAGTTTAATTGTAACAAAAAGCATTTGCATGAGGCGTTACATTGTCAAATGGCTGAATGGCCGAACTAGGAATTGGCCCCGAATTGGAGAACCTGGAATCGACATTGCCTCGGAATCGGTACAACTCCCAGCATGCTTTCATTAAACATTCCATTAGATAATATTGATTTGTGGAAAGATTGTTTACAAATGATTTTATATGCAGTATTTCAGTATTTTATAGTACTTTAATGTACCGTTTATAATGTGGAAGCGAACCAATACAAATACAAATTACCAATATATATATATATATATATATATATATATATTATTATATATATATATATATTATTATATATATATATATATATATATAAATAATATACCCTGTACCTCAGTTTACATTAATATACCGTATATTCTCTAATAAACGCCTCCTGTAAATTTGCCGTGGTCATTTGCCGAGAGAGAAGTCGAAGGTGTTTTGGTTTTTTATTAAAAACAAAGCGACTATAGACGAATCCGATCAGCGCTTGTGTTTAGTGACTGTAGGCAGCCATTAATGGGGTCCACCAGCCTTAAATCGTCTTCATTTATTTTCTACATGAATTTCAAACCCACATATTCAGTGAAATTGAACGAATCAAGATACAATTTAATGTCCAACCATCCATCATACAGGTAAGCAAGGAAATTGAAAGATTAAAGGTGATAGACCCCAGGTATGGCCGACTGAAATCAGACCATCACTTGCTCTCCGGATTCGTCTATAACAACAACAGTTACAGGGAAACGGCAACAGTTACTGGACGCCGAGGTTAGAGGTGCCCTGCAAGTTAACCTTCACCTCTACATTTAAGAAACTCGTAGCTTGTTTGAAGACACTAGTGTAGGCTTTAGCAGTGAGATGTTCTTTTAATTACAATATACCCTCAAATAAACGCCCCATTTTCAAAAATGCAACGCCCGCGGGCCATTTGTTAGAGAATATACAGAAATGTATTTAATATAAAATATCAATTTATCATACGATGAGATATTTCAAAAGCTTATTAAAATATATATACTGTGCTTCATGATATTAACAACATTCTTCTAATTGAAATGTGACATGAATAGGAAGTATATATTGCATTTTATTGGTTTCAATTGAAAGAGAAATGTATACATTTGTGATGATGTGTGTTTGTTACCGGTGTATCAAATTGAGTATAAGGCACCAGGCAATTGCTTTTGGTGGAGGTGGGTATTCTTGGATCTTGGACGAGGTACCCCCAAATACACAAAAAAGTCATTTAAACTAGGGGAACAGCAAATTTGAATATATGGGGGCTAGATTTTGTGACTTCTGTACATGGTGTTCCAAGTCTATATTGTTCTTGGAAAGAATGAGGTTTCATAAAGTGGCAGATGGAATTACAAATTTGTTTGAGTGACATTCTTTACATTTACTTGGTTTAGGATTGGAGTAGGCAAGGTAATCAATATCCAGTTGTGCAGTTAAAATCTTATCAAATCAGGTCAGCCAATGAGCTTTTCTTGTCTTAGAGATATTCCCATTCAAGCTACTTTTCAGTTCAGTAAGACTTGTATCCGAGTCCCTCCAATAAGCAAAAATGACAAAATGTGCTGCCTGATGTTGAAATTTTCAATAAATGAAATACTTTACAAGTATAGGCAGGGTACTGCATTTTATGGACAATAAAATTTCATGACTTTTCCATGACCTTTTCAAGACCAAATAACAAAACAATCCATAACCTAGTTCTTCAAAGAACATTGAAAATTGCAGGACAAAACATTCATTTAAAAGAAGTTAAACGATCTTCACAAAATTCCAAGACTTTTCCATGACTTCTGTCTTTTTTACAAATATCCATGACTTTTCCAGGCCAGGAAAGTGAAATAAAATTTCATGACTGTTCCCTGACATTCCAAGCCACAGGAACCATGTAAAGGTCCCATGCTGCCGTAACATAGTCTACATTTGTGTATTGTTGTAGCAGACTGACCTTTGTTTACCATGCCATAGTAGTTTTGTACATATAAACACTGTAGTAGCTTTAAAGATATTTATCAGAGCTACTTCTGTTGAACAAGCAAAACTCAAGCATGAGGTCATCAATACGTCAATGCATAATATTTCACATCTTCCAAGGATATCTGTTTGCAATATTTCCTTGAGAGGAAGAAATTTACTTAAACTTGACATGTTCGTATAGTCCTGTGCCAGGCCCAGGTGGGGAAAGGTTTCCATTTCTAAAAGTCCATTGCCGCGGCAAACAAAGTACTATCGTAGGTGCCAGATCAGCTGGGTGTCCCCCAAACCCGGGTGCCCGGGGTTTTCCCCCTTAGAGCGCATAGGAGTTACGCCACTGAAAAGTTCGATCTGGCTAGAACACTGCTGTGTATCAATTTCAATAATAAATTTGCACTGTAGGTCTCTCGCATAGTCCCATAATTTTGGTCGAAATGAAATTTTGAGTTGTACTAACCTGATTAACCACGTTTCGTTCAATCGCACTTTCGGCTGTTAGTTGGTGCTGTGCTTTCAGTACGTTTGTAAATATCTGCACACTGCATACTACGCATAGTAATGTGTATGCGTACGGAACCATTATGCCGTAAGCTCATTTTGACGAAGCTGTATGTTTTCATACTTATTTTTTTATACTTATTGTTGTAATCCTTCATTAGTTAATGATTTATATCATAATTTTAAGCTTAGATGAGTTACAAATAAAATACAAAGCCGTTTTGCAAATTTTTTTCTCCTTCAAGTTAAACGAACGTCACAAGTGTACTCCTTAACGACGCACGGTAGCTGTTAAAATTTACATTTCCGAGGTGATATTTGTGACTGAAATGTTGAAAAATGATTATCAAACGAGCGTTTCATGTTTATAGTTTACTATAAAACAACACAAGCAGACATCTAAGGGATATATTCACGGCGTATATTCATGAATTTGAAGGGGGGGGGGGGGAGGTGTGAACTATTTTGGGATCAACTACATGTCTTGGGGACCGACTCCCATTGACATAGTCTTACAATCCGACTTTTTGAAGACCTTCGTTTTGGGCAATCTTTTCACTTCAAAGGTTGTTCATGTCTGGTCTACTGTTACAAAGGCATACTGAACTGGATTTGAGACCGACTTTTGGCATTCGGAAACGGACTTCTGATTTTCACACACCACACACCCCCGTATTTACGCCCTCGGATATAGTATTTATGTTTCAATGATATATCATTCAATTGTAGTATTTAAAAAATATATATATTTTCGCGGTACCGTCGGGTATGGTTCTCGGCGATACTTCGGTACATTATGATTGGTGATACCGTACCGTATCGGTACCGGTAGGGTAGCAGTTAAAATTCACACTTCCGAGCCCTGAGACAATATTCAAAGCCGGTACTTACAAAAGCACTGGTATACCGTGAAACTTTAGTACTGTTGTCAATTAATTTTCATTTCGTGCCTCGGTGCCCAGCCAGGCAGCCATACA
The DNA here is from genome assembly GCA_029531755.1 of Holothuria leucospilota. Lineage (NCBI taxonomy): Eukaryota > Metazoa > Echinodermata > Holothuroidea > Aspidochirotida > Holothuriidae > Holothuria > Holothuria leucospilota. Next base: position 1,902 of record JAIZAY010001801.1, on the reverse strand, counting down.
AAAACATTTGGTCTTGGTGCCCTACCTGATGGCCCTGGTGCCCTCCAAAATTCATGAATGACCAAGGCCAAATGGCTGTGCCCTCCTTCAACCTTAAGTCCAGCCCTGCAATACGGCACAATAAGGTGGGCTTATTGCAAATTTTGGCTTTAATGTGTCGACTTTAAATATTATGTAGGGGCCTAGCCTAGGCTGTAAAATAAACATAGTATACAGCTAACAGAGTAAGGCCTAAACACTTTACAGCCTATAGGCTAGCCCCCCTAAATGATATTCAAAATCGACACATATTTAAAGCCAAAATTTGCAATTAGCCCACCTTTTTATGTCGTGATGAAGTTTATGCGAATAATCTATAGGGCATCGGTGCTAGGCCTAGGCCTCATATTACCTATGCTAAGTCTAACAGCCTACAATACATGCACCACACGCAACGCACCGGTATACTGTTAGTGAGTTGTCATTTGTACTTAATTTTCCTACCTGATGTTTGTAAGAAGTAGTGATACATAGTGAGGATTAATAAACTGAACAAATGATGCAATCCCAATGTTTTTAGTCATTTGACCATCTAGAACATGCACCCCCATAGTACCATTTCAGTTAGCCAGAACAAAATGATAACATTCAGTAGACTCAGAGATGAAACACAGTATCATTTCACTTTGCATTGCAAGGTGCAGTCTATTATTCCGATAACAGCACGACACTGGGGATTGAATAAAGGACGACTTAGAAGCAAAAACTTGGTCATAGCAGATGAAGATGCAGTCCCCCCCCCCCTCCCAAAAAAATGGATTCACAAAGCCAGTATGTTTATCGGTTTGCAAGGACCCAAAGCCTTTTTAACCAGTTGTAGTGTATCTCCGTTGACTCTCCAGAGTGACAAGGCAATGTGCAAGCCCATGCTCATTGTGCTGTACGTTAATGTTTCACTTTCACAGACATTTGTGGCAAGTACTGTAAATGATCTCATGTCCTCCAGCTGTACTTGAAAAGTTTGTGGTAGGTGAGGTTGCATTCCTCCAAATTACATCATAAAATAAAAGAAAAATAATAACTTCACCACAAGGGAACCTGTGGAATAGCCATCATTTAAAAAAAATAGGGGTGGGCGTTTCTACCCCGGTAAAAACGCCCGCCAAAATTGGTCTCGAAAACTGAGGAAAATTCCTCCTTATCAGTTTTATAACCATGATGTTATGTAAGAAAATTATAAAGGAGACATGTATTGCAAAAAGCCACACTTTTGTTTCCAAGAGTCTACAAGGTGTACAGAGATATTTACCAAACAAATCGGGCGTTTTTACCCCAGTTTACCCTATAGAATGTATATACTGGATGGATGGGTCAATAAAAACTTGCCTTCAAGCTAACAGATAGGATGGGGAACACTATAGAATGTACTGTACATACATTATTGCATATCCTGAGCTTATATTCATAGTATGAACTTTTGTCTGGACTCATATGCATTGTATTCACACTCATACTCACAGATTTTTAGAGGTAAGCCTTGACAAATGTAGTTTAATTATACTCTTAATTCATGTATGGCTATTTTGCATCATTTGACAAAATTTTTGATTGTTGTCATTGAATTGTTAAAGTCATGCACAATAACTCCCTGCTTTAGCAAACATACGTAAAATTTTGTTCTAAAAATATGAAAGATAAAGGAAAACAACTTGAGAGAAGGTCCATACTGTAATATCTGACTGATGTTCCAAAGTTACAATGGGTTGACTACTTAATTTTCTATACTGTAAGCACCGATCTTAAAGAAAAAGTTTGTATAGCTTATGACAAAACGTTTCTACTGGTATTCATAGCCATGACAGGAAGAATTAAATATTATACTCATACAAATGACAGTGTGCTCAAACTTCACATCCTACTTTT
>JAIZAY010001796.1:0-13091 GCA_029531755.1 Holothuria leucospilota | reverse complement strand
GGTGGTGGGCCATCCCCACATCAACATCATGTTCAATCAAATGTGTCCTAGTTAGGATCATCTGAGGAACAACGCATGCATATTCATAGATTAATGATTTCATTTTGACTTTTCTTTGTGATCCCAGCAACGACTTAATTCATGGTCAGATTTTTCAACACATTCAGGAATTTTGTAACTTCATTAACATGTCAGGAAACATGATTTAGCCTGATCTCATCATTACTGAGTTTCATAATCAGCAATTGATAATACACACTTGATCACCTGTATCATTAAGTGTTGCTAGTTTACATCATGTACATTTTCATCCTTAGAAATGTACACAATCTTTCTCTTTCATAATAATTTCTTTCCATCTATTACTATGAATTACTCTTTTTAGGATTTACGCTTGTCAGGTGTCAAAATGCGGAATCCGTGTCACTAAACCTTTCTCTCAATGACATAAGGTCGTGAAAGCGAGCTTGAAGTGGTGACAGACAACAGGTAAAAAGCACTAGCACCCTTATTCACCAGGTTGAAACTCTCTTTTCACATGGGGGGGTGGGGGGTTTTTTCTTGTCATCACACGCTTTTATTTTCTTCTGAGAGTGCCTCAGATTTTCCTGAGCAAAGTTCACATGATCCATGAAGACGGATCTTTAAAGCGGGATAATTAACACAGTAGATGTATGTCTTCACCTGGATCTGATAACCACTTCTCTGTAACCCAATTTCAATGGGCCACGAACTGTGTGTCAAAGGACAAGTTCAAAGGACTGAAACCCAAGTGACTTTTTTTTTGTATAGATCTCCCTGGCAGGAAAAAACATTACAAAATGGAATGCGCTTCATCCCAATTCTCTCTCATTATCATGACAATATGTCTTTAACATTTCTTCAATGATTTGGGGAAACCTTTCTAAACGCCCTTGGCTTTCAGGATGATAAAGCCGAAGAACTTAATTTGGTATATGCCTAACTCATAAACCTTGGTGGGAATACAGTTGACATGGAAAAATTAGACCTGGATCTTGATTGGAATCTCTTTTGGCACCAAACAATGTGAAAAAATTAAGTAAAGTTGGACAAGACTGTCCGGAGCATTCATCTTTCTGTAGAGGTATTGCCTCTGGAAAAAACCCTCGTTAGAAGCACACATGATGGTCATATATACTGATGGCCCTGCCCTACTATTAGGTTTAAGGGACCTACACAATCAATGATGACTCTACTAAAATGGCTCTTCAAAAAAAGCAGGAATGGCTTTAAGGTGCAGCCGGAATATTCTGATTTCGGCTTTCCAACCATTTGACATGGAGTGACAGGTCTTACAAAAATTTTGGAGCCACATCACTTTAAGTTTTGGCAATAAAAGGATTTAGAATTCGTTTGGTAAAGTTATTATTGAATTCCTAGGTGCCCTGCAAATGGCATTTCATGAGCAATAGTCAGATTTCCCTCCATAGGCCTAGGTACCACATTTTGATGGCAAATTCTCCACTCTTCATCTAAAAGTGCTCAGTTGGTCGCCATTTACGCATAAAAATATTGTTTTTTCAAATAAAAGCAGACTGGGGGGACGTCTTTCGATTCATCCCAGTCGAGTGCACCAGCTATTAATGGATGAAGCTCCTCATCATGTTGTGTTGGTACTGACAATATGGTCTCTGTGGAGGCTGTATCAGACATTGTTGATTTTTCCTGTTCTACCCCCTCACTATGTGTGGGCCGGAGACTAACCATCCTTGACTATCATTAAGAATAGTCATAAAAGGATTGGCTGAGAATCATACCAAGAATCTTCAATTTTTCATGAATCATTTTACGTAGAATCTTTTGTATTGACTAACTAATGATAGTCGAGGCACTTGTGGAGTCTCCTGGCCCCTACACACATATGTGAAGGGTGGTAGAACAGGAAAAAAATCAAAAATGTCTGACACACTCCACACAGAGACCCATGTTGTAACAGTCACACACAACAACCTATGTATGAAGGCCTTCATGCCTCATTATTGATTAAAGCTGGTTGCACTCCAGTACTGAGGATGGAATCGAAAGATCGTCCCAGTCTGCTTTTATTTGGAGAAAAAAATATTTTGATGCGTAAATGGCGACCACTGCATGCACTATTAGATGAAGAGTGGGATGACATTTGCCATTCAAATTGTACGCCGGTACCTAGGAAAATATACAGAACGAGAGATAATACCGCAGTATTGACATTCATGAATATGCCATTTGACAGGGCACCTAGGAGTCAATAAGAATTACCACCAGAATCTCTCTAAATCACTTTATTTCATGGCCAAAACATTAAAAGTGAATAGCGCCAAATTTTGGAAGACCTGTCAATCAATGTAAAAATGGTTGGGAATGCCGTAATCAGAATATTCACGGCTGACACCCCTTAACAGCCAGGAGCAGGTTCCTGCTTTTGAACGAGCTCATTTAGTAGAGTCATCATTGTATTGTGTAGGTCCCGTATACCTGCTAAAGAGTAGGGCAGGGCATCAGTATATATGACCATCAGGTGTGCTTCTACGAGGTTTCCAGAGGGCAAATACCTGCTAAAGAAAGATTAAGGCTCGCGACAGTCTTGCAAGCGTTACTTAATATTTTTCACCATGTTGGTTTGGGTGAACCCCCAAAAGAGATCAATCAGATCAAGGGTTCTAATTTCATGTCAACTGTATTCAACAGATTTTATATGAGTTAAGGCACTAGACCAAATTAAGTCTCGGCTATCATCCTGAAAGCCAAGGGGCGTTATGAAAGGTTTCACCAAACATTGAAGATATATGTTAAAGGACTATTGCAGGATAATGAGAGAGATGGGGATGAAGGCATTCCACCATTTGATAATGTTTGCTGCCAGGGAATCTATACAAGAGTCACTTGGGTTGTCAGTCCATTTGAACTTGTCTTTGGACACACAGTTCGTGGACCATTGAAATTGTAAAGGAGAATGGTTATCAGTGATTCCAGGTGAAGAAATACATTATACTTGATTAGGTATACCGCTTTATAAGATGTCTTCATGGTAGAATTGAACTGCTCAGGAAAATCCTGAGGCACTCTCAGAGAAAATGAAAGCGTGGTCATGACACAGACCACCTGTGATGAAACAGAGAGTTTAAACCTTGAGTGCTAAAGGTTGACTAGTTTATGTTTTTGTTACCTGTTTCTGAGTCAGCCACTTCAAGCCGCTTTCAAGGACCTTATGTCACATTGAGAGAAAAGTTAGTTGACACAGGATTACGTCATTTTTGTACACCTGGATCTAAGCGTAAATCTAAAAGAGGTATGTCATATTAATATGTATGAAGAAATATATTGAAAGAGAGTATTGTTTGTGACATTTCTAAGGTATGAAAATGTACATGATGTAAATAGCAACACTATATGATACAGGTGATCACAGTGTGTCGTTATCAATGCTGGATTATGAACTCTCCCAAGTAATGTGAGACAAGGCTAATAATGTTCCTGAACATGGTATTAAGTTACAAAATTCTGATGTGTTGAAAAATGCTGTTGACCAGGAATTAAGTCATCTGGGATACAAAGAAAAGTCAGAAATGAAAGCAGAATCTATGAGATATGCCATGCTTGTTTCTCATGATGATCCTACTAGGACAAAATTGATTGCACATGATGTGATGTGGGAGATGCACCACACCAATCAAGCCAGCATCCTGACCGAGTTAACCCTCGAAAACGACAACATCTCAGGGATGAGGATTCAGGTACATGCTGGACATGACCATGTACTAGAACGCTAGTAATAGTGAATGGTCTTTGACTCACTTGTAATACTGGTCCCCCAAGCCATGACGGTGAGACAGATTTTAGTGATCTTTGATTACCCCCGGGTAAAGTTGAAAGTGCCTCACAGTCACAAGACACCGGATTCCTATCCACGATACCACCGTATCGATGATTGCATTAATATGGATGGGGAAAGTACCGTATGTGTCAAAGTTTGACTTACTAACAGTGGTATGGGAGATACCACATTCACTGAGAGGGGCTGACGGAAAATCTCTGCATGTCGTGACAGCCAGATGGGCCATTATCAGTATCAAGGTTATGCCGCTTTGGTATGAAAACACTTCACAGATAACTTTAAACGCTTAGTCAAATAATCCATTACGTCAGACTTAGAAAATTGTGATTTGTTTGTATATAATTGATGACCTTATGTGTACAGCAAACTCGTGGGTTGCTGATGATAACAGGTACCAAACATGTAAGCTGGATTTATTTTCGACAAAATGTTATACCAGGACTCTTTGTACAAAATTTGATCCTGAGGCAGTTGTCGGTAAAATCTCACTGTAAGTTGAAAATTTTGTGTTAACTATCGGCCCACAATGTGTACTCGATGATGGTCACCTGTACGTCATGTATCATTCACTTGACAAGACAAGTCTACTATGTTTATGATCTCTATACTCCTCCATTTGGAATATTGGATCTACATGATATACATCTGCAGTTATCACTGTAAAGTTTATACATTGTAAATATTGTAACTTAAAATTGTGTCCTTTTGAGACGCCCAAAACTTTTTCAAGGGGGGCGGGTGGGGGGGGTACCGTGGGGAGAGTGTTACAAGACGAACCGTCAGGGGAACAACCGGATTGAAATCCATCGACGAAGCGAATGGAAAGTTCCAGAGAATTCAACTTCAACGCAGCCCTGTTCTAGAAACTGCCTAGAAGTGGTAGAATGTTTACGTTATGTCCCAATTATAGCAGCGACTGGCCAACACTTCGAAGAAGCTCGCCATGTGCCAATGCGTTATTCAACTACTGTGTGTTCTAGAAGTTTCTCATGAAGGAACGTCTGTAATTGCTGGACTGTGTACACCTAGAAGGTTCTGTTAAATTCTTGGAGAGTTCTCGAATAAAAGCATAGAATAGTTAAAAGGCAGTTCAACAACTATTCTGGGAAGAATTTCAACGAGACAGACTGTCCACACCTTACTGAGATATCATAAGCCAGCCACTGACAATTCACACTTGCTGACAAATTGCCTTACGCCGTTTTCTACACTGTGTACAGAGATTTTGTTATCATCCATCATTCATCGCCTAGCCTTGTCATTATTCCGCCCTCGTGTGGCCAACCAGTCCTACGCTACCGCCACGCTGCAGGACTACTACTGTACCCTCGTCAACGTGCATGCCCCCCAACTAACCAGCCCTTGGACCAGACCCGGGCAAATATTAATTAAAGGATTGTGAGTAAGTATAATTAATCATTGTCAAATTTAAGTGAGATAAGGAGATTGTAAATAATATTAAGTTGTGTTGCAATTGTTTGTAATCTCCCGGTTTCTGTTGATACTTTCGCTGAATGGTTTGACTTGCGGACCAACAAGCCGATAACACTACTTAGCAATATTAGAATTTCTGTCATTGCATATCTCAAGGAAAGGTGGGCTTGTTTCTGGGTTGAGAGGGGGGGGGGGCGGGGTTAGATTTTGGGTGGGTGGCGGTGGGATGGGGGAATGGAGTGGTGAGTTGAGTTAGGTTGTAAATGACTGCAGTGGGGGGAGGTTAGTAGCTTTGGTTTAGTGTGGCGCTGTTTGATCGTTAAGGGGATTGTGATTGCCAAACTGTGTTAAGTTTACAATGAGGTTGTCGGGATCTTTCCCTTCCCCATCTTGCAGATTATCGATTGTGCGTTATTATAGTATCTTAGCATCTTTGCCTTAAGACTATGCATGTTATTAGGTACTAAGTGTACAATCTTATTCGTTCTATATACATAAGTGTTCATATTTTGATGTTTTAAAACATCCCCCCCCTCTCCCCCCCCCCCACAACGTCATAATCAACTCAGTACTACTTTGAGTTCCGCAGTCTGCTGACCTAGTATTTGGGCCACTGTGGGGCTTCCAATAATAAATATCCTTGGAAAAAACTGTTGGGACGCTTTGTACATAACTATTTTGAATCTACCACGTTCCCAGTTTACCATTGACATCCCCGTCCTCCTTCAAAGCATGCGCCGAGAGAATGAATGTATGCGACTGTAGAACAGGATAACTATGGTCAAACTTGTGCAAAGGGAGATGGGGATGTCACCAAACGAGTTTGTCCAAGATTGTCTCGAGTTTTAATTGTGAGCGATTACGAAGAACCAAATCATAGAAAAACATGGCTAATTTTTTTCGACAGCTGTATTCAGTACACTTTTGTCGGATGCTATAGGCCTGAGGGATTTTAGCCAATGAAAGTATAATTTAAAATGTTTTAATGTGTTGTTTTGGTTTATTTGTTTATAATGAATTTATCTGTTGGTTAGCGAGATCATCAATGGATAGGACATGTCTTCAGGTATTCTTCAGGGATGCCAGGCAGAAATGTTTAACGCTTTCGCCTAACGTACACCGTCTATTGACAGCTCATAGGGGGCTGACATTCTTCGCAAATTAAAAGGGGGGACCCACGCGGACGTCCCATAGACACACATAACTCTGAAGTTGTAAAGACGGAAAAACATAAAAACAATCTTTTTCATGGATGATCGTGAGAGTCTCACACTGATGTTGGACAAATAGTGGTAAAGCAAGCAAGATTTTAACATGAAAGCAGCGCCACGATTACCACGAAAATGTTAAAAGCAGAATGGCAAGCCAAGGCTATTTTTATTATAAGCTTGTATAGATCGTTAATTTAAGTGGTTTTAAAGACATATTTTGAAGCAAAATTTGAGCCCTATGACAACAGTTTTTCATGTTACATGAAGCTGAGACGTATCTTATTATGCTGCACTCTTTTAAGCCCGACTCAACTTCTTTAGTTTGGTTTCAAATTGCTCTACAAAAATGGTAGACCGTTTTGGTTACTTAGCTTCACCCCACGGTCTGTCAACATTAGCATGTATGGCATATTTTCTATGTAGTTTTCAGCTACTCAAATGACAGTTACTGCGTTATAAAGGTGTGGGAAATGAAGATACATTCAAGTACTTTTTAACTTATTTCTGGAACTAACTTTAATATAAAGTAATGGCAGGATACAGAACACGTAATTGCTGCTGAATGTTCTTTTTATTGGTACCTGTACAGACAGTGTGAGCCCAAAAATATGTCCACTATTGAAAATGTCTTCCTGGAACGAGAGGCACGCCTTGACATTATTTAGCTACTTCCACAAGCTTTAGCTTCAATAGTATTATATTTTAACAAGAAATTACAATATGGACTCAGAATATGCTGATTATCTCTGTTACTGTTCTCTTATACCTAAGAACAGACACCTCTTGCCCTTTTGCGAATCAAACCGCAGCCGCAAAGAAAACCTTTCAACGTGGGCAGCTGAGCAGTTCTAAACTTCTCGAACTTTCTCAGACAATCTTGGAAAAAAACTGTTGGGACGCTTTTCATAATATTCTTGAATCTCCGATTCCCAGGTCTTACATGAAAATCCCCGCTCTGCCTTCCAAAGTTGTCGCAGAGAGAAGGACTGTAGCGTGAACAGTGATACACTATGGTCAACTTTGTGAAGGGGCAGCTGGGTGGTGTCTAACGAGTTTTGTCCAAGACGTGTAGGTCAGAAATATTGCCATTTGTTTAAAAATTGGTGTTACCGCACCTTTCAAAGATTTTGACATGGTCTTCACGATCTTTCTCAGATTCACTGAGGCCGTAATAATGGACCTCTAACAAGTTTCAGGACGTCATTTTACAGAGCACCTGCACTTACCTAAGTCTCACAAAAAGAGACCACCAAATTTTGATTTCACCACAAACGATCACGTTTTGTTTTTAAAATTCTTCAAGCTGCTAATCTTGGTACTTAGGACGTTTACGCTATTGTATGCAAATAGCACGCAGCTGGTTATTGTGACCTAGGTTCCATAGCTATGGTTACGTCATACACGCACCACGCGTATGGAGCAACAAGCCTAAGCATTGCAGAAAAACGCACGGAATACGATGGTACTTCTCACGTAACACGCGGGAAAAAAACTTGTACAGCTATCGCCTAGGGGTAGTTCAGGGTACAAAGTGTAGGTGAGAACTAGGCTATAGGTAGCCCTTAGGGCTAGTACTGCATGTGTGTTAATGGTACATAGGTTATAGATTTGTCAAGTTGACGGGAGAAGCAAATAATTGACAATGAAATAAAAAAAAAAAACCTGAGTCTAGAGGCGGAAAGTGGCCAAGGTGAACCTAGCACCTATGGGCGTCAATCTTTTACTTGAATGTGGGGGGGGGCGGGGGGACATGGCCCACTTCTGTGCAAAAATTTACTGTGTGAAAAACCTTAAATGTCACGGGGCGTTTTTCCAAAATGTTTGGGGGGGGGGAGTGTGTACCCCCTGTCCCCCCCCCCCATGGATTTGACGCCCAGGCTACTAGCACAACATGTGAACAGAAGACGCAAACACGTGGTACTCCTTTAAGGTAAACAAGTAGTGAAATTTCACGCCTTCGACTTTGTAGTCGCCTACAGTGAACAAATCTGTTTTTTCTGAGTTTTCAATTACACTGAAATTCCAATCTGCTTGGGGGGTATTTGAAATCTAATGAGTGGAAATTCCACTCCAAGAGAGGAGGAATTCCTGACTCGAGAACAAGATGAGTGGTCACTGTCAATCTTTCTTGCTGAATTTTCACTCGTATTACATTTCATTAGAGAGTAAGGCAAGCTAGCTGCTCTGCTTACCAGGAACTTTCCAGGTTCCCATGGATTACGTATTCCTGTAGTGATGTTATTGACAAGGTTAAGAATTTTTACAGTAATACCCCAGCGAAAATAGTTTAGTGGTGATTGTTATGGGTTAGTACCACTAACACATTGCTCTAATTCCGCTACTGGTTTTGTATTCCTTTTTGTTGACGCTCAGAGACCTAAGTAGAAGTTTTAAACAGTTTCACAAGGTACCCCTCACATGAGAGCTATCACTGTCAATTGTACCTCTAAAACAACGGTCGAGTATTAACACTCTTTTGACGGTAATTACGCTAACGAACAAGCTGCCCCCCCCCCCCCCCCAGTGTTAACACACGTCCGCCAAGCGGGCAAGAGTATGAGGAAAAGGCATGAAATACCTTCTTATTTTTGCTTTATTTTTGGCGTGCTCAGTGACTGCAATCCGTGCTACCCCACCACACCATAAGCTAAGCACACTCACTTCAGTAGTATGGGTCACTTACAGTGTCTCCCAAAGTTATTGCATGTTGCGTTGAAGGAGAGAACGCAGTTCACCCCAAGGTCACTCACAGTAGGCTATTTTCATTGTTCTCTGTATAAAAAGACATAAAATACTGAAGGAACCAGAGTGTAGTTATTATGCCATAGATTTAAAAAAAAACAAACAAAAAATATCTTCACATGATAGTCGGAGCCATTCCTGGATTAGGATGACGGGACACCTACTAATTCAAAATTGGGAGGACTGCCATTTTCCCTTTAAATTAATTGGACAAAACCTTCAGCTTAAAAATTTATTTGAATTGGTAATGTGCTACCAGTAAAGTGAAGTTACATGTAATGTAGACTAGCCAATAAAAAGAACAATTCTGTACAGTATAGTTTTTGACGAGCATCAATTGACGCTCAATGTCATGGTTCAATTGATGTTTAACGTTATCTTTCATCAAGCTCTATTTGTGTTGTCTGTAGTAGTATGACGGTGACGGCACTCATTGTTCCTAACATTCATGTACTTTAACAAAGAACCTCAAAATGTGGTACTGGAATCGACCGCGCATGTAACCGACAGTTCCTAATAGCTAGCCCAGTTACCACTTTTGCTAACATCTTTTTAACCCAGTGAAAGTTCTGAGTAAGAGCTCCCAAAAAAGGCATCAACGTCCCCCCTCACCCTTTACTGACTGACATTGATGATGTATATTTTACGACAATAGGTGCCATAGTTTAATAGTGACAGCTGTGGCAAGATTGTAAATCTTGCATGAACACTGACAAAACTGGGTCAATACAGGATTGGAATTTGTGTGTGAATTCATTGAAGAATGAAAAATATGATGGTATAGTTTACACTAACTAGGAAAATTCTTCCCCCTCTGAACTGGTACGGGCACGTGACATTAAATGCATATCAGCAACCAACAACGAAATCAATCAGTGAAGAGACAAATATAAAAAATGTTACTGTAGGCACCGGGAAGAACATGGTTTTCCTAAACAGTAGTGAAGCAGCAAAGACAGGAGGAAATCCTTATTTAACATGCAAGGGCAATGTCTCCCGCCTCTAAGGAATAGTCCCAAACTCTACGATGTGTTACACCGAATGGCGTGACCTGACATCTTGATGGAGATGCTGTTTTCACAGGTGTGTTGTAATATGTTGGGGATACCGGACCTGCCATGATGGAGATTTCGATTTGCCTAATAGTCTCCGACGATTTACACCGGAATACTTCTACACTATCTGCAAATGTTATTAACGAATGCTTATATGAGATCCCTAAAAGAAACCAAAAAATTATCAAAAAAAGGGTAAAAGCATTGGCGTCAAGTATAACTTGGCGACAGGGCTTTTCCCTTTTTCCTGTAGATTTTATCTAGTTGGTTTAAAACTGATCAGCGATCCAGGGCGTGCAAAGACTGGACGAAATCAGAGTTTCAGGGACAGTTCATCGACCAGTGCAGTGAATCGTACGGAGTAGGATCAGTTGACACCCACAGATGGATCCTTTGTGTCACTATCAGGCAGCCCTTAGGAAGGGTCTAAGAGGACCCTGGCGGTTAAGGAAGAACGTGATATATTTAATCACAAGGTCGCATAAGGTGCAACATTGGTGCTGTCTTTTGCAAAGAGTTGTGCAAGTATCAAATTTAGTGTCGTTTCTGATTTTGGGTGTGGGTTGCCGGTGGGGGTGGGTCTGGAGAGATGCGACTCGTTACACACATGGCTAAATGCCAAAATGGGTGCATACATGTTGGAGGTGGACAAGTTATGAATTTTTGGGATATATGTTAGATATATGTTCTCACTTTTGAGGGTCAATTTGCTCTTTTCATTTTGGACTCGGGTGTTGTAAGGGAAGAGGGGCTGTCTAGGCCCTTTTGAGAAATGTCTGTCTTTGAAAGGTTGTTTGAATACAAAATGGTGCAACTTTTGGTTTGAACAAATTTTGAATGATTACGAGATGTAAGAAATTAACAACATGTCTGTATTGTTTTTTACTGTAGCGGCACAGTGTTCATGCTACATCCGAAGACTGGATCCGCGCGAGACCTTCCCTTTATAGTCCTTTCAGTTTGCGCTACTTGGAGAGCGCCCCTGCCACGGATAGGTGGAAACGTAGCGCAAGGTCTAGTTTTTTTCTTGTACACAAAAATGCCTCTCAGAACACAGCGGAAATGACACTTTCTAATTACCTCCAAGTTGCATCGAAAAAAACATTTTGAGACTTAATGACATAGAAACTCAAGACTTCAGGAAAAAAAGTTAAAATATGATGAAACTTATTAGTAACAACTGATCAATAGTGACCTTGTAGGAGAAAACACTAGTCTATATATTAGTACTTTACCAAGCTAATTGAGTTTTAGCATATGTAATTCAAAATGTGAGTTCATATGCTATGTTTTTATAAGCATACTGTGGCAAACGAGTCGCGGAGAGTAAAACGATTATCAAAAAATAACATAGGCTGTCATTATGGTGGTGTGCACAGCTATGAGAAAGGATAGGATTTCGTCAGTGCGAGTTACCTGCATAAGAGCCCTGTCTGCGGACCAGGGATGTCCGGAACACCCCGGTGAAAATTTGGAGAAAAAGGTAACATTTGAATGCAATTTCTTCAGGTCCTAGGGCCATTCAATTAAACAGTGTCAGTACGATTCGTTGAATTTTAGCATTTTCAGTTATTTGTTTCAAAGATTCCATTTTTTCATGTTTGTCAAAAATCGCCTCCAGAACGCGGAAATGACCACTTTCATAAGACTCCAAGTGTCTGCATCTAAAATTTTTACAGAGGGACACACATAACTATAGAAGACTAAGGTTTCAAGAAGAAGTGCGAGCATCACTGCATGACTTAAGAGCCCGTCTGCGCGCACACGAGAACACCCTGGAAAAATGTGGGAAAAAGGTAACATTTCAATGCCAATTTCGCAGGACCGAGGCGCCTCTTGAAACATAAACCACAGTACGATTGATTTTTTAGCATTTCAGTATTTTTTCAAGTATGTTCCATCTTTCATTTAGGATTGGAAAATCTAGTGGGCGACTTTTCGACTCCCTGCCCTCCCTCTCGGCAGGCCACGGCCCTGTGACTTATTTAAACTTGAATTGTCGTGCATTAGCACGACCAGATTGACCGTTTTATCTATAGATAAGATTAGCAAGGTCAAGACAGAAACACAAGAGGGGAAATTTGCAAGCAATTTCGTTTAGTAGCGGCAGATGCCAATACGGAAAGCTTTGCAATCATTGTTACTGCTCCGTTAGCGTATCGTCTAAATGCACTCTAACGCGTAGCAGATTATAACCCAGAATCGAGGGAGTTTGAAAAAAGGTTACCAGATACAAATAGAAATAATTACGTACGTGTACAAGAAGCAAGAGAGTCAGAAAGCCACACTTGACCTGACTCTACCTTGTGGCTTTTCGGATGTTAGACAAGTCCAGTCCCACGTCTTCAAGTTACAAATCACTGCCATAATCAGGCGAAGATGGAGAACAGCACTAGCATGCTTCGATATGGTGTCGAAAGTATTTACAATTATGATCACATTTGACAATTTGTCACATTTGTTCTACTCTGGACGTCAAATGGCATAGTGACGTTTTGACAGTGTTTGTGCGCAAATACTCATAAACACGGTACGTAAATATTTACATTTCGTGTTTTAAAAATGGTGCGTGGCCAACCGATAGATGTGTTTCATCGTTTCAAAATTTCTGCAAAAAAAATTTTATTTTCCAACAAGACAAAACGAAGTGCAAACGAGGCCCCAATGTTGCAATTTATGTTTTTGCAAGGAATAGGTAAACTTTTTAAAATTTTAAAAACATAAATTTATTTCCTAGAAATCCCAGCTGATATAAAAAAATAGAAAAGCATTTTCATTAAAAAAGGATTCAAAAAAAAATAAAAAAAAAAAAAA
>JAIZAY010001754.1:0-13334 GCA_029531755.1 Holothuria leucospilota | reverse complement strand
CCCAAACCCATTAATGAGAAACAAGCACTAAATTATGAGACAAATTTTTTTTCAACATATGAGCCGCTCGAAACTTGTCAAAGATAGCACATTTTGCATCTAAGCCACCTTAAATGAGCCAAAAATTCTTAAAGTGGAGGTGGACACCCCTGACACTGTCTCCCCTTAGACCCCTCCCCCAGAACGGCTAGTCTGCACGAGGTGACACTGGAAGGATTCGCCCTGTTGCCAACAATCGTAGCCACGCAAATATATGCAGGTCTTACACCAACTCCCTGGGCTTATGTGGGGTGGGATTACGACATCTTCTGTGGTGTCTCCCCAATCATCAACTTCCTGACGGCGCCACTGATCGTGAGGACTACTGTGTCCATCCCCGGGTAGGAAATCTCTTTCCAACAGTATAAGTAGGGACAAACAGTGACGCCAGCACGTATTGCAGAGAAGAGAGTGAACGCCAAACTGTGTCCAATCGAAATTTTAAAACGATCCAAGAGAAGTTTTAAGTAAAAGATTGCTACAGAGGTGTGTGAAATGTCTTTAAGGATAAATGATTGATGTATTTTATTTCTTTTCCGTTACAAATCTTTCACAACCTACCTGAATTTTTGCGCCTTCACCTTCAGTTCAATTTTATCCATTTTCTTCTTCAATACCATCTCAAATATTTTCATTCAACATTCATTTGTTACAAAATGGAATTCTACATAGGTGTGATTACACAAGGGCAAGTTTATATAACTAGGCTTGTAAAGAAAAGGTATTCTTTCCGCCTTCCACTAGTTTTGAAAAGTGTTCTCTAGCGCATTACAAAGTATTGACTTATCTTCCTGACGGAAGCATGGTTGGGAAATTGAAGAGTCTCAAAGTACTGTGTGAATGCAAATTTAACATGGAAAATGATCTTGTAAAAAGAAAAAGTTTCTGGCGCGCTTCCCGCGTAATTGTTGCCGTTAGTTCTCATACACGACTAACCTTACAACGAAAATAAAAATTCATTTTGGCAACCTTTATTCCTAAATTAACTAAATGTACATATACGGCTTCATGCTATGGTCCATGTTTTGAAGTAACCTTAAATTCGCCCTGGACTTAACCAGGTGCCCTTAAAGTAACGGTACTGAGCCGTTAACATCAATTTCATAAAATATAAAGTGATATAAAATCTCCTTAACGGAGTAACTAGAGCCGACATCTGCCCTCTAATTAATATGCAGTATTGGGGGAGCTTCTGCGGGTTCCACCCCTGAATCCCGCCAGGGGCCCTAACACGGGACCTGGACTCAACGCGTACAGATTGCGCTTCTGCAATCGGGGTGCACCTTGCACCTTCGGTGCACTTGAAATTTCCCATCGTGGGCCCCTCGAGATTTCTAGATCCGCGCCTGCCTCAGTATTGAAAGTTCGAAAGAGTCTGTGATTTTATTCGCCCCGTAGCCAGACAATGTACTGAATGGTGGACGCGATAAGTTCCAGAAGGCAACATATTTTTAGGGGGCCAGCTTTGCTAAAATAAATTACGGGCATAGAGTAATAATTTCAAGTTTCTAGGCGGACGAAACATGTTTCTATGGGGGCACTCTCCTTGTCCACCCCCCCCCCCCCATTGGATACGGGCCGTGGATTTTATGAAGTGTTATTTCAATTAACTGTGGGGTTTAATTTCATCTTACAATGCCCAAGTTGAATCAAGTTGTTCCAAAAAGGATGTCTTACTATCAATCAGCAAAAGACTAGTACCGGAGTAAGAAAGGACAGCCTTGTGTGGGGGGGGGGGGGGGGACAGAGGGGAACGAGGGAGTCATTGAGAATAGCTAAGAAAACTCCACCTTGGGATATAACAGTGAGCCAAAATAAATGTAAAATGAACTTAGAGTATGATAACGCTGTAAGGTTCAATTGTAACAAGCACTAACCTGGATAAATAGAAAGAGGTAGTAATTTTTTTGCTGCCACTGGAAATAAATGGGAAGGGCGACCACACACAATATCACTGTCGCAACATGTGATATACAAATTTTTCTTTGTTTCCTCACTGAACGTTCAAAAGGCGTACGAGAAGTTAGCTGATATGGATATCTTATTCGTGTGTAGTACGCTGCATGTATTGCTCATATCACAACTGCAATGCGAGATGCTAAGTCAGTTTAAAAAAAAAAGTATCATCTAGACCATATACCAAAAACTAATGGTACTAAAGAGCCAGAAAGACAATACAAAATAGCGGTTATTTGTTAGCTGTCCTATCGTAGTATAGTCATCGATAGACAAATAGGTTTCATTAACGCGAGCAGCCTGATGTGTGTCCCTTTAATTCTCAAAATTGTGTATAGAGTTGCAATACAGATAAACCAGCCAATACCCTCAGGTAATGAGGTAAACTAGGCCAAGTTAAACTAGGCGAGAGCCTGGGTTAAAGCCAGAGGGGCAAACAAGATTAAACTCAGCAGAAGCTGCCTAGGTACTAGCTACCTGTTGTGAACCGGGGATGCGTTAAAGACATGATCTTTGAAGTTTGAAGAGCACGAGTAGCCTACCGACCTTTTTGCCTCCCAAGACGATTGCAGTCAACGTTTTTACATCGAAATGAATGCGGCAGAAGCAAGCGCAGAAAGAAGTATTAACTCAAACTGAAAAATAAAAACACAAAACTTGTTTTACTTTCATGTTTTTGAAAAAAGGCACACAATGTGAAAACTTAAATTTTTCTGGCAAGGAAATAATACAAAAGAAGAAATCATGAACAAATTTTACCATCAGTCACTAGGTTGGGACAATCTTTTTGAAAAAATAAAATGTATACGTAGGTAGAGCCATAGGAAAAGGTAGGGCCATAGCAAAGAAAGGGAAGGAGAAAAGGGTGGGGTGCCACAGGCTGCAGCCCCCCCCCCCACTCCAGAAAATTATTAGTTTGAAGAGAGTTCATGACTCAGAACATCAAAACTTCTGAGAAAAGCTCAAATCTCTGCATCTGAATGGTATGGACCCTGACCCATTCTTGGTAGAAAACAGCCAATGGATGGCCTGAATTCTAAGGATACAACCTGCAGCCGGGTCAAAAGTGCACAAAACTGAAGTACGGTATTACAAATCTTTAGTGAATGCTGCAGCCTGCAAGACCTTGGGGTGCATGAGATTGTTGGTGTTCAAGACGGTGTCAAGAACAGAGGGTTCGCAAGACCAAAGGTTCTTTTCACATAGTTTGAAACAGACTTGTACTGAGCCAAACCCTGACTGGACAAAGGGATCTTACGTATGCTACAGAGTACGAACAGGAATTCAGGTCTGGTATACCCATGCATGGTGACAATATAGTACACAGTAATAATTACAAGATTCACAAGTTGAAAAGAGCCCATGAATTTTATAACACATTTGAGAAATGGTGAAATCTTGTATATCTCCATTAGGTGAATTGCATCGATAACCGGCATGACTTTAACTCCCCTAACCTGGTCCAGTTAAGTACTGACATTTTCCAAAAAAATTCAAACCGACATGCATTGAGTCTAACCTTGACTTGTGTGGAATTTTTAATGTATTAAGAAGTCCAACTTAGTCAGATTTTTTTCGCAGAACAAACACCCCTTTTGATCTCATGGCCTGGGTCCTTTGTTCTCCCAGACTTGCAAATTCAAATTCAGTCTTGAGGGAGACCTTCGTCTTCAAAAATGACCACACTGCTAGGATTAAGGTACTGACAATGCACTTATGTAACTTATTAGTTTCTGCTTTATTACACTCATGTGTATTTCATTAATAGTCCATGTTCCCAACGTAGTAACGATAGCACTTTGATCATCTCCGCTACTTGGCAATTGCCTATGGCCTAATTATATACATAGCCTACTCGATCCCAACTACTTCGTAGTTCGAATTTGACTGAATGGTGGCTGGCATAGCTCTAGATGGGAGATTACACTTTGAAAAATATTCCCAATGAGGTTGCATGATATCTTAAACGTTTAAATTTCTGGTCAGACATAAACTATGAATTTCCCAGTACTATAATCACTATACTGTATGCAGTACGGTTCCATACGTTGTTTACATCACAATTTACAGTGACAGCTGCATAGGCCCACAGTACATATTACATATTTGAGCTAGGCCAGTTGTAAGTTGTTCAGGAGCCTTTATCCTAAGGCTCTTTATAGACTCTATTTTGGGTTGATTCGAGATATTAAACTACTTCAATCATCTAGGAATACTCACAGTTTATCTTAAAGAGCTGCTTCGTACGTCTGCTTTTTGTTTTCGTCCTGTACAGTACACTCGAATTCATCGTTTCGCAGGGGCTGTTTGTTCGTTTGCGGCTTTTCCCTACGCGTCGGGGCCAAAAAGTATCCATATTCATGACCAGATTTCCCAAATTAAAAAAATGGACACAAAAAGGACTATGAATATTCAGATTGATTGGGGTCTAGGACGTTGAAGTTAGCATGGCTCACATTCAGGAAAACTTCAAAAGTACTACTTATGACCGTGTGTTTGCTACCCACTTCCGAACAGTGTGCAACAGTAATTAGGGGTAGTGCTTCAAAGAGTTCTTCATTTCCGTTCACATAAGACACGAGTGACCTAATTTTGTACATAATAATGTAGTTTTGACCCTTTTCTTTCGATATCATCCTAAAATAATCATTTTCACTAAGTCTGAAGTAGCAAAAACTGGAATTTTATGAGCAAAGTTTAAACTCGGAAGAGAAAGTACTGTTTACATTAATATTCATGACTATTTAAACTTGCGCATGCGCATAACCTAAGTTTCGCTTGTAAACATACGTGTACAGTGTGCGATGCCAAAACAATGCATCGCTGGGGCACACAGTGTCGATCGAGTGAAGGAAACTTACTATTACAATTTTCCTACCCTTCTAGAGCACGGTAAGATGTCGCGCCAAATCAGCAAACAGGGAAAGGAATTTCTAACTGCTTGCCAGATTTGGGAGAAACATCCCACAATCTTGTTTTCTTGAATGGAGATACGAGTGCGTTTACCCTCATTATGTAACTAGGAATAGCCTAGGCCTACACGTTAGGATAGCGAAAAACCTAACGTTAATATTAATTTCTCCAACTGTAGTAAGGTAGCCTAATGTTAACGTGATGGGCTTCGTGCCAAAAATAACGAAAAACGAGCTCAAGGTAATATGGTGATTAACTGGTGAGACTCTTCTTCTCATGTGTCTGCAACATTTTGGGGGGTTTATGTCAAATTCTGTTCTTCATACGTCTCAAGATCGTTATTAACGTTAGGCCTTAGGCTACGTACTGTAGCTTGAGTGTATAGGCGTAGGCCTAACGTTAGGCTAGGGCTACAATTCAGCACACAATTTAGGCAATGATTTACAGCAGTGGATATTCTGGCGACTTAAACACTAACTTAGCCTAGGCTTAAAATTTCGGGAATAAAATCTCAGTTTTAGAGGTAGACCTAGGCAACAAAAAATTGTTAATGGTATCAACAGTTATGAAAGACTAGCCTAGGCTAGGCTGCTTCATAACATTTTTTATTTCTCTTTCAATTTGGCTAGCTGTGTCAAAATTATTTGGGAAATATTTGGGAAATATGTTGCACACTTGGGGATCCCATACTGTTAGTACTGTAGAGAACCTGTTGCCAAAACTTGAAAACTCCATTTGATGTGAATTTTTTGGTCATATAAAATAGGCCTAGCTTTGGTTGTGACATGATTGTTTGGATAGGCTAAATGGGGTTTAACATTGTGTATTGCATCAAGTCTCAGAATGCACATAGGCTAGACCCTATTTACATTCAGCATTCAGAAGTCAGAAGACATTGGTTAAAAATATGATCACCATAGTATTACAAGGAAGCTTAGATGGATGTGTTATGGTGAGAAGATGAAGGCTATTGCTTTTAGTGGAGGTCAAAGGTCATCTGGGGTCACCAGGAGTCAAACGCAGAAAACTTGTTGTTAACACAATATCTCAAGTTAAGAAGCTTGGACAGATTTCATACTTAGTATATAGATCCACCATAGAAAGGTGTGCGGTATCATTTTTGGTGGAAGTCAAAGGTCACCCGGGTCAAAAACCATGTTATCACAATATCTCAAGGTAGGAAGCTTGGATAGATTTCATACTTGGTATGTTGATGCGTTATGGTGAGAAGGTGAATGCTATTGCTTTTGGTGGAGGTAACAGGTCATCTGGGTTCACTGGGGGTCAACCATTGAATACTTGCTGTTAACACAATATCTTAAGTTAGGAAGCTTGGAAAGATTTCATACTTGGGATGTTGATGCATTATGGTGAGAAGGTGAATGTAATTGCTTTTGGTGGAGGTCAAAGGTCATCTGGGGTCACCAGCAGTCAAACACTGAAAACTTGTTGTTAACACAATATCTCAAGTTAAGAAGCTTGGATAGATTCCATACTTAGTATGTAGATGGGTTATGGTAGGAAGATTAATGCTATTGTTTAGTTTAGGTCAAAGGTCATCTGGGGTCACCAAGGGTCAAAAACTGGAGACTTTGTTAACACAATAGCTCAAGGTAGGAAGCTTGGATAGATTTCATACTTAGTATATAGATCCACCATAGTAAGTTGTGCCGTATCATTTTTGGTGGAGGTCAAAGGTCACCTGGGGTCAAAAACCTTGTTATTACAATATCTCAAGGTAGGAAGCTTGGATAGATTTCATACGTGGTATGTTGATGCGTTATGGTGAGAAGGTGAATGCTATTGCTTTGGTGGAGGTCAAAGGTCATCTGGGTTCACTGGGGGTCAACCATTGAATACTTGTTGCTAACACAGTATCTTAAGTTAGGAAGCTTGGAAAGATTTCATACTTGGTATGTTGATGCATTATGGTGAGAAGGTGAATGTTATTGCTTTTGGTGGAGGTCAAATGTCACCTGGGGTCACCAGCAGTCAAACACTGAAAACTTGTTGTTAACACAATATCTCAAGTTAAGAAGCTTGGATAGATTCCATACTTAGTATGTAGATGGGTTATGGTAGGAAGATTAATGCTATTGTTTAGTTTAGGTCAAAGGTCATCTGGGGTCACCAAGTGTCAAAAACGAGACTTTGTTTACACAATATCTCAAGGTAGGAAGCTTGGATAGATTTCATACTTAGTGTATAGATCCACCATAGTAAGGTGTGCCATATCATTTTTGGTGGAGGTCAAAGGTCACCTGGGGTCAAAAACCTTGTTATTACAAAATCTCAAGGTAGGAAGCTTGGATAGATTTCATACTTGGTACGTTGATGCATTATGGTGAGAAGGTGAATGTTATTGCTTTTGGTGGAGGTCAAAGGTCATCTGGGTTCACTGGGGTTGACCATTGAATACTTGTTGTTAACACAATATCTTAAGTTAGGAAGCTTGGATAGATTTGACTTGGTATGTTTATGTGTTAGGGTAAGAAGATTGATCCTATTGTTTTTGGTGTAGGTCAAATGTCATCTGAGGCCATTTGGGGGTTATCAGAGGTCATTTTGAGTCAAGGTGTGGACTTATAGGAAACTGGGTAGATGAAGTCAACATTCAGTGCCAACAACTTTAAAGATAATGTAGCAGTCATCAGAGTTACAGGCAAACTTTACAATAGCCAATATTTTGTTTGTATGCTCATGGCTCAGTGCTATTACATTCCACAAGGAATCATAGTGTCCATTGGGCTCTTGTTAAAAAGTGGTCCCTGGTACACAGGCATATATACTTGGGGCAAGGGGCCATTTTAAGTGATCCATCCTCCAGGGGTTGTTTTCCAGTTTTGTAAGCAATGGAATAGGGAGAACAAGCCAGTGAGCCACAACTGGAGAAAAAGGCCGTGGCACCCTCATTTTCTTCCTTTCATTTCTTCTAATGTAATACTTCAAGTCCTGATATATTCCTCACATGAAACTTTGTACCCTTCATATGGTATGCATAAGTCTTGGTACCTTCATTTTGTTCTGACACCACATATTCCTAATTATAATAATTTTCTAAAAAATATTGGACTCCCAAACCCTAGCTTTCCCTGCAAGGCCAGGGGAGTGTAAATCCTTGTATTAAATGGACTAAGTGAGGCAGGATGAAGTCAGGAAAAGGCTGAACTTTCAAAATCCTGGCTTTTCCTGCAAAGCCAAGGGAGTGTCCTTGCATTAAGTGGACTAAGTGAGGCAGGAGGAAGCCAGAAAAAGGCTGATCTTTCAAAACCCTGGCTTTTCCTGCCAAGCAAGGAGATAGCTGCCCTCACTTTTCCTGCCTAGTGTGGACTTGATGAGCCTGGACCAAGGCAGGAAAAGGCTAGACATTCAAAATCCTGGCTTTTCCTGTCAAGGCCAGGCATAGTTATCCACACTTTTCCTGCCAAGAGTGGAATCATTGAGGCAGGAAAAGCAAAGAGAAGGCAGTATTTTCAAAATCTTGCCTTTTCCTGGCTACCTGAGGCAGGAACCAAAATGGGAAATCCAGGAAAAACCAGGGTTTTCATGACTTCTTCTTAAAAGCCAGGAATTATTTTCGTCTGGGTGGCAAAATACTAATAGCACCATGGTATCCTCTGCCTATAGAGGGCGCCTAGAACCCTAAATTGTCCTTATGCATTTTTGCCTCTCTGTGTTCAGCATGGTACATCTTTGTACCCTAAAAAGGAATAATCTCATTACAGTAGATTCTCATGCAAAACATTGTGAATATGACAGTTAGAAATTATAAATTTTTGTTATCTAGCAATTCAGTTTGGCCAACCAACTCTGGCAACAGCTAAATTTAGCCCAAAATACTGTCCTCTGTGGGAGTTTTGAATGTTGCATCATTTGAAAATTGCAAAAGTTGGCCAGGTCAAACAAGCTATTTATGAGTTACAACATGGCCACCTTAATTTTTTCTGTGAGTAACTTTTTCTACAAAAAAAAAGCGTTGCACAGCTACTAATTTTGAATTGCCTATTGTTCTGCATATGTCATGGATTTACAGTAAAGGTGATATTTGTCTGTGTCACAAGCAAAATAATTTCCTTCAAATGAAAGAAATGAACAGTTACTGCACAAGGAAGAAAACTTAATGTGCTAATCATATATATATATATACGTTCCTTGCTTTGACTTGGTCACCATCTCAAAATTATGGGAACAACTGTACTGTAAAATCCACCGATCCTGCATTCTCTTTTTGTTTGGCTTCCGTGAAACATTGTGTGCAACGACTGTCATAATGATCTTTCTGTAATCTTAGCACGTAGTACAAAGATTAGTGTGTACAGCACTTCCTTACTGTGTGGCTTTACCTCTGTGCGGTCATATTTCAGAACACCCTTTAAGTGTATAAGAAGGCAATCATCCCACGCATTTCATCTCACTTTCTCCCCCTTTTCTCTAATAAATTCTCGTTTCGGTGTCACATGTTGTGAAAAGAAGCGGCTATATCAGGAAGCCAATTTATGGCCGAGAGAGTAAGCTGTAGAGCAAAATTTTGCCAAACAGAAGACTATGGCTTAGCTGACTCAATCCTGATCTTTTAAGTTAAAATGTTAATGTGACATTTTATGCTTGATTGACCAGATGTCAGCTGGAATACTTTATAAGATAATTTTTTGTGTCTGTTGTTTATAGAAAAAATACAGAAAGGGCAGAAGTGGTTGTGTTATAAGTTTTTAAAAAGTCAATTGTCACCTACTTTGAATGTCACACAGAGAACAAATATCTTTGTCAATAGATAACATTTGCAGGGAGTGTTATAGTGAAGGAGAGCTTCGAAAATTGTTGATTGTGTTTTCATTTTAATTGTGTCTCTTTCATTTTTGTGATAATTAGCAATTTGTGGTATACTATTTCTGTGTAGGTAATGCGAGAGTAAAACATCATCTTGAGACAGAAAAAATTACAGCTCTTAAGTTTGAAAGTCATTAAACAGTTTTGTGACATGGTAATAAGCATAACAAAATTTTGAGATGGGGATCCCTGAGTTGAATATGTTTAAGGAATAAATTGCATTGCGGACTTTTATTGGTTAATAAACTATCAAGACTCTAAATTTGACAAAATAACAGAGGAGGCAAAGCCAAGTCTGTTATTTTGCCAAATTTGGAGTCGAGGTGGTTTATGAGACAATAATAGTGTAACAAATGTGGTTTATTCCTATTCTACCACCGAAAATGTGTGCAAAACTTCATTTTTATCAGTTTTTATGTTTACTGACCGTATGTTGTGGAATAACAGGTCAGTGTTTAACCAGAGTGCAGGATTCTCAGTAACGGATGGCTAGAGGTGGTAGAAATTGATATTGAATGCAGGAAGTAAGTATAAGCTGGTTGGAAATATAAAAATTATGCAGTTTTTGTAGGTGTGTACAGAGTGATGTCACATAAAACTGCTGTGAAATTTTTTCTTTGTTTTTATTTCCCTTTAAAGTGATACAGAGAAGCAAAGTCCATAAATGTGAATATTCAGTGTTAAATGAGGTGCTCTGTGTTTTGATAACTGAAATTGCCTCTGCCTGGTATCAACTCAAGTTGTTCATGATTTAATCTACCCGGGTAGATTTAGGTCACTGTAAAGTTACATTTGCCCTTGATTTAGATAGTGTTTCCTGAGAGAGTGTGTCTGATAATGTGTTTTTAGTAAAGTCATCCAGTACTCTTATCTGTCCTCTGCTTGATAACTGTATGCTTCCTTGATTAAACTTGCAAGGATCTCCAACAGGAAATACAAAGTCAGACGTGTTTTCAAAACATGCAGTCTAATTTGCCCTCCTTACAGTACATTCTATAAAATCATACATTTACATATTCCAGAGATTCCCCACCCCCTCCTCTTCCATTATTCGTGCCACTCTGATATGTTACTGATGCCATTTTTTGTGCAATGGACTTTCCTGGAAGTTTCAGCAGTGTGTACATTTTCCACTGGTCAGTGCAGTAGATCCTGTAATGATAAAAATAGGACAACCTTTTGAAAAAAAAAATGTTGTGCAATTTTGTCAAAAGTTTCAGAGATTTATTTAAGTATAAAAATGGCCTTTTCTCTTCTCTCATCAGGAAATGAGGAATTACCAGAAGTGGCTGTAGATCAACTCGCTGAAAGGCTAGCAGAGAAGAAATCTGGTGAAAGTAAAGGTAAAGTTCTGCAGATGTACAGTATGCTGTATTATATAGTTTTCACACCCTGACCCATTTCATGATTATATCCCGACCTACTACCAACAAGCTGAGGCGTCATCTGACATTAAAATCTGTTGTGTCTTTCTAAAAGGGATCTTACGTCTTTTGTGATATTTGACCAGTCATTTGACATTAAAGCTCATGTTACTGTAGTTCTGTTCAGTGTCATTTGCCTGTGAAAGGACAGAAAGTCGATTATAGTTTGGCTTCTCACCTGGAATTGGGTATGACGAGCAAAAGAAAAAGTTCAGTGAATCACATCCAACCTTTAAATGAAATTTCTACTGAAAAATTTGACTTTAGGGCATTTTACATAACAAAAGGACTGCAAATGAGCAACAAAGACTCATCCTTTAATATTTGATCATTATTTTGATGAATATTTAACATGAATTGTCCTGTCTCATAGTTTCATTTAAATATTGTTCATAGAGTTGTACAGTTGATTTCTGTAAGTTTGGTTTTCTAGTTAGTGTCCACCAAATTTCCATTAGGTCTTTGGTTGTGCAGTTTTGAGTTTTTTCATCTGTGTAATATGAAGACTTGAGGTTAATTTAGGGACAAAATTTAAATAACGGTTAAATACTAAATGCTAGTGTTCAGAATATTGTGTACAGGGTTCGTACGGGGCCTGGAAAAGCTGGAAAAGCATGGAATTCAGTTAATTCATTTTCCAGGCCTTAAAAACCTGGAATTTGTGCAGCAGAGCATGGAAATTGTTAGAAACAGCCTGGAAAATGTGAACATATCTCTTCATATATAATAAACAGTTGTACAAAATCGTCAATTTTTCATAACACAACGGCCAATTCCGATCAATTTTGGTCATTCTGATTACTTTATTCTTACTCTCTCCATGTAATGCATCTACGGTGTTCCGCAACATGGGATCGTTGAGTTACTTCCCATTTCATATTCAGCTGACTGCAACCGCTGAAATCTGTGGACCCCTTTTTAAGTTGTATCGTTTAAGTGTCCAATTTCTAACGTATTTCGGAAAACTGTGACATGCTGTAATGTCATTCTATAACCAAATGACCTCCCCCATGTAAAATAATCAGAGTTTAAAAACAGTAAAAACTATTGTGGAAATTGTTTCAAGAATGATAACTTGGACATCGTTCGAATGCCACTACAAACTGCTACACCAGTATGCTCTATACACGTGTATAGCTTAGGTTTTGGGGATAATATATATTACATGATAGGATATGTACAGCAAACCGCAGAGTCCTTTCAGAGGAAAAAGATCCGTGAGGGAAAATTTCCGTATTAAGGCATGCACATACAGTGCAGATTGTTAGACAAGGGTCTTTTGCACATGTGAAGAAAATATTTTAGGGATTTTTGGCCGATTGGGTTATTATCAGCAAATTATAAATCCATCATATAGCTTATGTCCATGAATGAATGAGACCTGTGTTGTCTGCTAGCCTAGACAGATGCAATCTGCATGTGAGCTTTTCCTTGGGATCGTACCCCTAATTTTGGAACTCGGATCTCTCCTTTGGGAAGGTAAAAAATGTTTGTACATTATCTCTGATGGGCAAGGGCCATCACTGGAAAAAATGTGAGTATTTTTAGCTGATATCAGTGCAGTGTTGTGAGCTATTGTGTTCGCAGCGGGCTTTTCACGCTGTGTACTTCATCTGGGATGTTCATAAATTGTGGGGTCAAGGGATAGTCAGTTTTGGCCATAACCATCATTTTCGGTCTTTTTATTTACTCAATGAAAACCATTCTTTTACTAAAGCTTTTTTGGCATACATTGTTTTGAATTAATTGTCGTATGATACAGTAATGGTCTTTATGGTGGGATATTAAGAAATTTTGAGTCAGCTAGTGGTCATATGGGGTCTTTTTCATGAAAACCTTAAAACTGGATCTTTTCTTCAAGTGTTTTCAAGACACCGTCTTTAAAGTTTCTTTTTATAATCACTACGATCAAAACATTGAACATGTCACTGTGCGAATACAGTACTTTGTAGTTGAGAAAACTCATGTCATACTGACAACACCAATGTGCTTCACGTTAGTTTAAAGCAGCATGCACAAAGAAAAGACATATCTAACAATATACTTCTGCTGGAGTCAAAACTGTAAATATGAGAGTACAGGTGTACAGTATTTCAAAACCATGAACAATTTCCCAGTTAATAACATTAAGTACAGTTCTGTAAGTGCCTGCTGTTCGAATGGGCCTGGAAATCT
>JAIZAY010001790.1:0-13126 GCA_029531755.1 Holothuria leucospilota | reverse complement strand
GCGTGCAAACCCTTGAAAATTTTTATGGCGTGCTGTAAATTTTTGTAGACAAATTCATGTTATACAAGAAATAAAGTAATTTTGATTGCTACACTGTTCGTAAAAATGTTAGTATGCACCAGACTGTGCTGTAGACCTTCATGTAGTGTAACAGAATAGTTCAAGCAGTGCTGTCTTAGTTGGGTATTTACGGACAGTACACAAACCTGCATACATGCCCACACTAATATGTATGCATACGCATGCCCAGGGGTGGATCTAGGGGGGGCCGACCCGGCCCCGGCCCCCCCCCCCTTTTTGAAAATGCCAAAAAAAAAATGAAAGGAAAAAAGAGAAAAAAACCGCTAAGGAGAAGAGATAGAGAGAAGGACAGAGAGTGGAGTGATAGAGAATGAAGCTGCAATTAGCAACCTCGAAGCATGGGAGTCATAGCGGACAGCAGATCAGTTTGAACGTCGATTGGGAGGTTCACACGCATGCAATCTTACTACACATGATTCAATACAATAAATACGATACAATACTGATACAATACAATCAGCCAATCGAAAAATACCTTACAAGACGTGCGCTTCAGTTGGAATGGGCTGCTATCAAGACTGGCAAGTGCCATATTTCCGGCCATCTGGGATGAATTAAAACCTCAAATTCATTGGAACGCTCGGCGTCAACCTATGGTGGCGCTCCGCTTAAATATTAAACGCAGTGGCGTACACAAGGGGGAGGCCATTTTTAACACAAACTTCAAAAGGTAGCATATGTGGCACCAGATTGCATGTAAGGACACCTAATTTTTCAAAAATTTTCAAAGGGGAGGGGGATACCCCCTCCCCTTAAAAAAATCCCTCCCCCAGGCCGGCGATCACACAACATACTGCATGCCCCCCGTGAGAGAAATCCCGGGTATGCCACTGAGAAAAACAGATTTCAAACTTGCAACCCTTAGACCAAAAGTTTGGAGCTGAGCTAATCCGTCCTCACAGAAATGTGAAAAAAAAAAATAAAATCAAACTTTACATTTTGTTCACAAAAATTGCACTTCTTGATGGCTGCTATCAAGCCTGGCAAGTGCCATTTCCGGCAATCTGGGATGTATTAAAATCTCAAATTTTCTTGGTACACTCCGCGCCAACTCATGGTGGCGCTCCACTTAGATAGTAAACTAGAGTCCCTTTATAGGAACGGGAGCCCCGCCCGCCCAAACAAAACATCCTAACTACCCCACTGCAAGAGAATTAAAATGGAAAATCACGCGAACTACAAGGCCTTAGAAGTGTCTATCTGGGATGTGTTTTTACCCAAATTTTCTGGAATGCTACGCATAGGCGGCGGTAGCGGGAGAACGGTGGGAGAACACGTCCCTCCCTAAAATTTCAGTGAGGGGGGCGTCCCTCCATAAATAAATTCCTAAGGAGAAAAATAAGGAATTATAAATTAAGTAAAAAGTCAGCAATCAACAAGTATAACCATAATGAGCGACAAACTAAATGGCCAAATGCTGTTCTGTCAGTTAATTAATCCCTCGATTTTTCTCTGAAAGACGTTAAGATTGGCCTACAGTGCACGTCACCAACAAACTTTTATTTAGAAATATAATGGTCGGAATCATTACAATTCGGTCATTCAGTTCTGATACTATGTAAGGCCTACAATAATACCATCATTACACTGCCTGGACGTACCCCAAAACAATGACAGGGCTGCCAAGTCTCGTGCATTTTGGGTCATTTTCACTTTCTCACTGAGTCCACACAAAACAAGAAATTAGGCAGAGGGGAACATGAACAGGATAAAACGTACATTTACGCCCACATGTCAATGCAAGGTACATGGGTCCTGGCATCAAGTCGAACTAAGATGTAGGGTCACAAATTTCTCAAGGAAGTCCCTCAATATTCACCAAGTTAGAACATGACTACTAAAGATCTGATTAGACGCCTTGAACAGGATGCATTGTAGTAAGGCACTGTGCCTGTGATAACTGTTTTCTGTTATTTTAATAACTTATGGAAAAATTAATGTGTTGAGAGTTGAGACATGAAATTATATGAAGCAGAAAATGCAAAAATCGGACATGGGAAGAGCTATTTCCGGCGATCTGGGAGGTCTATTTTGTCAAAAATTTTCTTGTACGCTCCGCGCCAACCGATGGTGGCGCTCCGCTTAGATGGTATAGTGCCGTCAATCACAGGTCAAACAACTTCGGCCCCCCCTTTTCAGAAATCCTGGATCCGCCCCTGCGCATGCCTATGTATGTATGCGTAGTGGAAAAGAATGACGAGACCAAATGGTTATTAAGAAAACTTAACTAAATTTGTTTGCATTAAATTTTATGTTAAGATGTTGAAAAAGAATTATAGGCATAAGTTCTCTTTCATTTGATTTGTATTTTTTTATCTTTAGTCCTAATAATATTGAAATAGTAAAGCGTCCGAGAATACCCAACTGTGTCCGACAATACCCAACATACACATAACATTTTCAAAGTGCTGTGTTATGTCTGTATACGTATGCGTAGATTCAGTACATGTATATCCAGGGCACATGAGTATAGTTGTGGCTGTTGATATATCAGGTAAGCATCAGTGATGTAATGCCACTGTATTGAAATATAGTACCGTGAACTGTCCGACAATACCCAAACCCAGTGCCCTAGCTTTGCTGTTTCACAGGGGCGGCCCGCCCCGCCCCTCTTTTCGCCCGCCCTGCCCCTTCTCTTGACTTCCTATCCCCGCCCTGCCCCTTCTTTCAGCCGCCCTTGTAATTTTCCGCTCTGCACTAGGCCAAATTATTAAAATGGCAGGCTGCCACAAGACAGCTGAACATGTTTATATGTCAGTGGTTATGCTTACTATAGAAACGTACAGCGTGTTGTTCACATTGCAATCTATTATCGAAGCACCATGCATTGACCTGCAATCCCAAAGTTGTTTGTTCAGCTTGTAGCTATGGAATACGACAATGTTGTGTGTCAGAAGCCCGGAGATCCGCTACGCAGGCTAATTCAACGACCAGCCTTCAAAAATTCCCCATATGTACAGTGTGGAAAAACGCTCGCATCTGAGCGAACTTTCTCATGTGCTGTACGTACTGTAGGTTAACGCCTGTTGTCTCGAACTCCAGTCTCTCAACTGCACTTGCGCAAATCATACCGCTGTTCGCCGTACG
The DNA here is from genome assembly GCA_029531755.1 of Holothuria leucospilota. Taxonomy (NCBI): domain Eukaryota; kingdom Metazoa; phylum Echinodermata; class Holothuroidea; order Aspidochirotida; family Holothuriidae; genus Holothuria; species Holothuria leucospilota. The sequence continues at coordinate 9,958 of JAIZAY010001790.1, read as the reverse complement.
CCAAACTCAGCATCTTTTATTTAGGAAAAGTTTCTCGCATATTTATGGCATAATTTAGTAAAGTTATCTACGCGATTTTCTGGGAAGAGGTTGCAAGAAGCTAAAAGCGAGGTCTATACAGTATGCACTGGCTTGGCATGAAGTAGTGAAGTTGCTGGGCGGGTTTCGTAAACCAGTTCGGTGTTTATAAAGCTTGCAGCTATGCTCGCGGACTACAACCAACCACTGAGTGCGGGCAGCTAGGCTAGCTGGGGCCCAGCAGAAGGCTACTCATTACATGTAAAACGTAAGATGGCTTCGCCAAACGCAGGCGCTCACAGATGTAGTCTGAGTTGCATGGTACACGTGTACACATAGTAACAGGTGAACACCGTTATCAACAAACTATTCAGTGACTTGATCGCAACACTGCTTCGCTATAGCGAAGTCACAACATTGCAAATGGGTCAACACGAATGCTTATACGCCCCTTGTGCCTCCATTTTAGGGTAGGGGGAAGGTTGAAATGCAGCATAACGGAGAGAACGTTCATGGTGGGATGATAACTGGTGGAGGCATAACTGAGCAACAGTTTTTATGTGCCTGAAATTTAGAAGTTGAATGCAATGTATACTTCGACTGCCCAATTGCATGATGATCGGGGCTCATGTATAAAAGTTTAATTTACAATGCGAGGCATTTTTACAGCACTCGAAAACTTTTATACAAAAGCAGTAACTGCATCTAATCCGTATACACCAGTGACTGACAAATATAAATGGCGGACGTTGTGGACAGCTACTCATATTTCTCAAGTTTACAATTAGCCTATAACAGTAGTGCTGGTATAAAATAAAAAGTATGAAAATACTGTAGAGTCGTGGGAATTTCACTTTTTATCGTCTTTAGCAAAACACGCCATAACCTCTGCTAAAGCAAGCTACTGAAGTTAGTTATTATATAATCAGTCCTGTGAATGACACATTTTACTGACTGACAGATTATGTAATCAATCATGGACCTTCACTGATGCTGATCCCACTTTCCTTGGCTGTGTATGCACTGAAACAATAAATTCTGGTCTTTCAAAACTTTTGCGGTTTCGCAAAGGAGTAGGACTGCTGTAATATGACATTCTACAAAATGAAACAGGCTGTCAAGTGAACACTTCTGCCCCTTTTTCACTGAAGCTAGGGGTCTGAGTCCAGTGTCTCTGAAGACAAATGAGGACCTTAAAACAATGTACTACGTAGTTTGGCTATCAAACATTGATATATTCCCAAATGCTGCTGCTTCAGTTTGATGCTGCTACACTTGATAATAATATGACTTTATGGTCATTAAAATATGTTGTTGTTTTCCAGAGAAAAAGATTTCATATATTTCGTGTAAGCTAACAAAGGTTATTTTGTATACTAAAACTGCACATCATTAATAATTAGAAGGGGATGTGTAAGATAAATTTCACGTTCAAAACCACATGCCCATACAAACAGTATGTAGTCTGTAGTATTGATTTGGTAATTAATATGCAGTCAAGAAATATTAAAGGTAAAGACAAAATAATACATATATCTATCTTACATTCACATTTTTCACTTGGCTAAAAACTTAGGGTCTGGAATCTGCATATTCTGTGGCTCAGATTCTTCCAGTCTATGGGTGTTGAAAGGTAAAAAAGACCATATTCTGGGTTGAGAGAGAAGCTAAAACCCAGGAGCTTCCGGGGGCTTCGCCCCCCGGGCCCCCACCAGGGTGTTGCCCCTGGACCCCACCAGGGGCCCTTCGGCGGGCCCCTGGACCCCAGGCCAATGGTGCGCAGCGCTTCGCACGCGGAAATTCTGCCCTCCTAATGTTCCTCCCCCCTGCCCCTTTTTCACTGAAGCTAGGGGTCTGCAAACCTACCCTGGTCCAGTTTGTGACCTTGTAACCAGCTATGAAAGTGATGTTATCGATGTGCGGGGTATTCTATAACTGTACCAAATTGCAAATTATAAACAGTCGTTGAGCAGTTGAACTTAACCAACTTACGTGACAGCTTAGGCTCATTTTGTTATTGTTACACGCGTATCGTCATCGTTTATAAGTGCCTAGCCTATGCACCTACCCTAAACTAGAGTCAGGGACACAAACTAGCCTGTCAATGTCAGATATCAATGGAAAACGAGTTTTATTAGCGGTCGATTTTACTAGGACATCGATTCATTTACCTCCAAAAAGTATTGAACGACGTTTCTATCGTTCGAAGGTAGGTACTGGTGAATCTCGTAGAAAGTCTCACGCATTATTATTCTCAAAATTTGGGACGATTCATTTTGTCCCATCCTGGCACTTTCGCACAAATAATGCTTACCTTGGTCTAGTCTGCGATTTTCAATGGGAACAAACACTTCCACATATTCAAGCATAAATTCCTGTAATTAAGGCCAGAATTCTTGGCTTCTTCAAATCAAAATTTAAATCCAAATTTAAGCCCTTGTAAAATCAACGTTCCCACTAAAATTAGAAAACTAATTTTTTTCAATTATTTAAGTTCTACTGAAGGCTTTGTAGAATGTCTTACAGGATGAAATGTGGACCGTCTTTGCACTTTCGTGTTAGTCTATGAAGGCAATTTCAATGTGACGTCATTCATCCTATCCGAGTTATCATTGGTCAACTCCCAATGACGTAAATGTGTAGAAACTTCAAAGTCATCGTCGTCTGCTAGTGCTACCACCGTCATGGGCGTCCGTATATTTGGGATAATGGAAACAGACATGATTTTGAAAATCTGTTTGATGTGGATAATGTTGATAAAATCCTTTGCGGAGTTGATTTGATGAAAGATACTAATATTTCTCAAGAACAAATGGATCACTTGTCTAACAACGTGAAGACACTTTTCCTTGACACCGCCGAAAGAGCGAGTTTGATAAGGGAGAGATCAATCAGACAAAGAAAAGTAGCAAATCCTATTAATCAGTGGTTTAACAATGACTGTAAATTAGCGAATTCAAGGCATATTAAATCAAAGTAAGCACACAAAGTTAATAAATGCGAAAGATCTAGGCAGGAGCTGCGATGTGTGTGCAAGCAGTATAAGAAAATATTGAGAAAAGCAAAACCCGATTATTTTACTAACTTATATAACAAAATGAGGAATATGAAACATTCTGAACCAACTAAGCATTGGGATTTAATTAATAAGTCTAGTTTACCACAAAAATGTACCTCTCATATATCTATTGAAGAATTTAAAATTCACTTTATGAATCTTTCTAAAGGGGATCTTGTACATTTAAATGTATCTCCAGATTTAACTACTGTGACCTCTACTGTTAACGAGGATTTGAATGGTGATATAACAGTAGAAGAGGTGACTTTACAAATAAGAAAACTTAAAAGTGGAAAGTCACCAGGAGTTGATAAACTTATTAATAAATTTTTCAAGTACAGCCCAATTAATGTTGTAAAATTGATAACCAAACTTTTTAACATTGTTTTGGCCTCTGGAGTGGTGCCGATAGACTGGACAATCGATTTAATCAAGCCATTATATAAAGGAAAGGGTCGCTTAATGATTTCGATAATTATCGTGGTATTACCCTTTTGAGCTGTTTAGGAAAACTTTTTACTGCTATTTTAAATGAGCGTATAAAGAAATATTTAGACAACACTGGGTCTTTGGGGGATGAACAAGTGGGTTTTAGGGATAACCATTCTACACTAGACCATATTTTTGTATTATTTTCAGTCATTGATATTTTTCTGAGTAAAAGAAAACGAGTATTTTGTGCCTTCGTCGATTATAAGAAAGCGTTTGATTTGACCAATAGGACTTTTCTGTGGTTTAAGTTAATTGAGAGTAGCATTAATGGAAGAGTTCTTAAAGTAATTCAGTCTTTGTACATAAATGCTAAATCATGTGCTGAAAATATAGGAAAGAAGTCTGATTTTTTTATTGAATGGTCAGAAAGGGGGAAAACCTATCCTTAGTGTTTTTTGCCATCTTTTTGAATGACTTTGAAAGGTTTATTAGTCGTTGTTATAAGGGTTTAAATGATTTAAATGAGTGTTTTAAAGATCAAATAAGTAATAATAATGAATTGTAGATGTTTTTGTCAGGTTATTTACTTTACTGTACGCAGATGATACTGTAGTCCTAGCTGAGAGTGCAAAGGACCTACAGCTAGCTTTAAATGGTGTTGAACTGTATTGTGATACTTGGAATCTGACCGTTAATATAAGTAAGATAAAAGTAGTTGTATTTTGCAGAGGTAAGATTAGAAGAAAACCTGTTTTTTTATTTTGGGGATAAAGTTCTTAAAGTCACTGACAGTTATACTTACTTAGGCGTTCAATTTAACTTTAACAACAAATTAACAAAGGGAAAAGCGTTGCAAGTAAATCAGGCTCAAAGGGAATTGCATAGTCTTCTTTTTAAATCTCGTAGTCTTAATGTCCTGTTGATTACAGTTGCAATTGTTTGATCAATTAGTTTTACCTTATTTTACTATATGGTTGCGAAATATGGGGGTTCGAAGATTTAAAAATAATGGAGTCATTTCAATTGAAGTTTCTTAAAAACGTCCTTAGAGTAAACGAATATACATCAAATTGTATGGTATATGGGGAGCTGGGAAGACATAAGTTAGTTAATACGGTTGACGTCAGAATGGTGTCCTTTTGGGGTAGATTATTCAGTGGTGATACACATAAACTTTCGCGTATGATGTACAGGCTTTTAAGATTTTTACATGATAAAGGAATTAACTCATCACCTTGGATTTTTAAATTACATTCAGTATTTAATAAGACGGGCTTATCATATATGTGGGACACCGTAATCATGAATCCTCAAGCTTTTATTCTAACAGCATGGCTTTTTCAGTCTCATATCTTAAAAGGGTAATTAACCAGAAGGTTGATGACATGTATGAGCAAGAGCGGTTGTCCGTAGTAAATGCTAATAATCAATGTTTAATTTACAGAATTTTTAAGACGAAATCTGAATTCGAAAAATACCTGATAATACTGAATTCGCGTGAAAGAATTGACTTGTGCAGACTTCGTTGTGGAAACATTAAGATTCGTACAGTAACTGGGAGGTTTGATGGCATTGTTGTCCATGAAAGAATTTGTACGTTGTGCAGTAGGAGAAGTATCGGGGATGAATTTCATTATTTATTTGAGTGTAATGCATTTAAAGATGTCAGAAAATTGTATATTAAACCTTATTTTAGGAAGAATCCAAACACTTTAAAAATGGAGTAATTACTTCAAACTAAAAAAAAAAAAGAAAGAAAGGAAGAAAGAAAGAAAGAAAGAAAGAAAGAAAGAAAGAAAGAAAGAAAGAAAGAAAGAAAGAAAGAAAGAAAGAAAGAAAGAAAGAAAGAAAGAAAGAAAGAAAGAAAGAAAGAAAGAAAGAAAGAAAGAAAGAAAGAAAGAAAGAAAGAAAGGAAAGAAAGAAAAGAGAAAGAAAGAAAGAAAGAAAGAAAGAAGAAAGAAAAGAAAGAAAGAAAGAAAAGAAAGAAAAGAAAGAAAGAAAGAAAGAAAAGAAAAGAAAGAAAGAAAGAAAGAAAGAAAGAAAGAAAGAAAGAAAGAAAGAAAGAAAGAAAGAAAGAAAGAAAGAAAGAAAGAAAGAAAGAAAGAAAGAAAGAAAGAAAGAAAGAAAGAAAGAAAGAAAAAACTAGTAAAGCTGAGTCTATTTTGTGAAAAGTTAAGAATAGCCTTTAAGTCTAAGAATGGGGCCGGAATTAACATGTACTTTTTTCCTTTTTTCTGCTTTCATTTTATTTTTTTTTTCTTTTCATTTTTCTCTCTTTCTTAAGTTTTTTGTAAATTGAAAATAATTTTGTTTATGTTATATTTATTGGCTCTAATACCTCTTCGGAGGATGAAAAGAGAATAAACTGAAACTGAAACGGAGGGGGCAAGGGGGGCACTTGTCCCCCGGAAAATCAAAAATTTGAAAAAACGAAGAAAAAATAAAGAAAAAAAAAAGGAAGAAAATAGAACATCAACATTTCTTAGCAGTTCACACAGTGTGAATTTCTACTCTCAAAACAGGAATTGAATAAAAATATCAACACTCAGGCCCCGGCAGCCCTCCCCCAGCATATTTTCGGTATTTTTTAAAGTTTATATTTACCAAATTACTAGTGTTTCCCTTTTATACGCGGTAAACAGGCCTTGAAAGTGCCATTTCCAGCGATCTGGGAAGTATTTTGGGCCAAAATTTTCTTGCGCTCCGCGCCAACCCATGGTGGCACGGACCGCTGACAGTCTGTCTATGGACTTCGCCCCCCCCCCCCTTGACAAATTCCTGGCTACGCCTTTGTCAATACTGTGTGAAAAGTATCATATAAACTCTTTTCTGGGAAAAAAGTTGGGCCCCCTAAAAAATTTTGCCCCCTGAATTTTTTTCTGGGGACGCCCATGACCACCGTTACTATAAATAAGACAAAAGTAAGTTGTACTTTCTAGGTGTAAGATTAGAAAAGAAAACCTGTTTTTTATTTTGGGGATAAACTGATAAAGTTCTTGAAGTCACTGATGATAATTCTTACTCAGGTGTTCAATTTAACTTAAATAATAAATTTGCTAAGGGAAAAGCGTTGCAAGTAAATCAGGTTCAAAGGGCATTGTATAGTCTTCTCAAGTTCTTTCAAAGGCAGCACAAACGCCAGATAAAGCCATCCCGTGCTGTTAAACTAGGGCCAAGGGAGTCGGATGATAATAAGTAAACTAGCTATAATGATTTAGGTCAAGGGTCAAGAGTTGGTTTTTGAAGCTGTCCACTTATGAGGCACATCTTACTAATTAGTCTCGTAGTCTTAATCTGCCTGTTGATTTACAGTTGCAAATGTTTGATCAATTAGTTTTACCTATTTTACTGTATGGTTGCGAAATATGGGGGTTCGAAGATTTAAACACAATGGAGTCAATTGAAGTTTCTTAACAACATTCTTAGAGTAAGCAAGTACACATCAAATTCAGGGGCTGAGATACAGGGGGTTGGGGGTTATAACCCCTCCACTTTTTGACAAGGGGCGGTTGTCAAACACAATTAACCCCCCCCCCTCCAGTTTTCAGGTACACTTCAGAAAAAATAATATGAAAAACTGGAAAAAGCAAATGAGATAATAGTAAAAATAAGCGACCTTTAGTTTTAACTACTCACAGGTTCCTAAACTAGACGCAACTAAACTATCACTAACGTTAGTGATCAGTCATTTGTCAAAATTGTGCCAAGGTCCGATGCACCTGGAGCGGTGATGGAGTGAAGTGTGCCTTTGCACTGCCCTCAAATGAGAATACATACATATCAGTCAGTTTTGATCTATGAGAAAACAATATAAATATGTACCTGTATATTACTGGACCATCTCAGCTTGCTGAGGCAACCGGTTTGCCTTAGCAAGCTGGGAAAAATTGTTCATAAAATACATAATTATATGTCTCCTTATGCATACAAAATACCTTATAAAGTATGCACCAAGTCGGATATTTTCACATTAAAAAAGCGTTGGAATTATAGCCTGCTTGAGTCATTATCTTCCTCGTAAGATCCTTGCCACACTGTATAATAGTCTGATTCATCCCCACTTATATTGTGCTCTTCTCTGGGGTGGTACTTATTGTTCCAGGATTTATCCCCTCTTAGTCCTTCAGAAGAGAGCTCTTCCCCATATAGTTAATTATCACCCGTCTCAAACAACCCTCGTGTGGGATTTGTTGCCAAACTCAACATTCTCCACTTTTGTCGATAGTTCATCGTCATCAAATTGGTTTTTTTATGTACTCCTGGTGTAACAACACTCTCCCTAATATCTTCAAATCCATGTTTCACTTTCGACATGAGACACACACACACCTTACACGTAGCATGAATTCTCTTCCTACTCCCTCATTTAGTCTCATATCTTCCCAACAAACAATTCGTTTCACTGGACCCATTGTTTGGAACTCCCTCCCACTTGACATTCAACGTTGTCACTCTCTGAACTTATTCAAAAAATATCTCAAACTTTTTCTAATGAGTAAACGTAGCTGACTTTTCTTTCTTTCTCATCTTTTTTGTTTGTTTTTTTTTGTATCATTCTCTTCGTCCTTTTTTGTAAACATTGTCTCTTTGTTGTTGTAAAGTACTGTTACGGAGGGCTCTTTTCACAAGCTCCATGGAGCTTTTCTGAGTTTTCCTCCTGAGTCTTTTTCCAGATTGATCTCAGCTGTATTATTTTTGATATTGTATAAAATCTAGTGAAAAAAGACTCAAATAAATGTTGTCGAAATCGAAAAGTTAAGAATAGCTTTTAAGTCTTAGGTGCACTTTTTCCTTTATTCTGTTTTCATCTTATTTTTATTTTTCATTTTTCTCTCATTTTCAAGTTCTTTGTAAATTGAAAATAATTTAATTGGCTCTAATATATACCTCTTTGGAGCATGAAAAGAGAATAAACTGAACTGAACTGAGCCAACAGTTGTTCTACTTTACTTGACAGTTCATTCGTTCTACTGAATAATAAGGCTGAAAACGATCTCGTCAATTGGTGGGAATGAAAGTGATTTGTGTGTGTGTTCGTGTAAAAATAACTTGTGAGTTGCTTATTTCGACGAAGTAAATCTCATAGATATAAAGCTCTGTAAAAGAAATGGCAACGTTAAAGGAAGAAAGTAGTTGCCCCAAGTTTATTTTTTAATAATCTGCTAACCTTACATGTCTCCTCTTATTTCGCTCAAAAGTATCTTTCATTACTTTTTTGTATAAACATATTGAATACTGAGGGTTAAACGAGGAGTTATTCTGCATGAATTTAACAAATAAGTAAAATAAAATATTGTCACACGACAGACTTGAGGTGGAGTACAAAATTGAGAGTACGAGTACGAGTACATATCCCAGAGTACGAATATGAGTACAAGTACAGGATACATGAGTACGAGTACACAATTTCGTGAGGGCAAGAGTACGAGAATGTGTACGAGTACGAGCACAAAACGCCGGAGTACAAGTACGAGTACGAGTACGAGTACACAGCTCACGAGTACGAGTACAATTTCACAGCTTGTTACTATGAATTGATCACAGCTTAATTATCACCCTATTGTTACATATGAGCTGCAACAAGGACTGCATGTACTCAAGGACTACATGTATATACAGTGTTAGATGCCTCTGTTACAGGTAGGCCTCCACCTCAAACTCTGCAACCTCCAACCAGAGCACCTACCGACCCAGATCATGATAGCAAAAATAGTTCAGGGATCGCAGAAACTGCGTATCTACAGTGAAACCACATTTATCTGATTTGATTGATACCTTTTTGACTTGAGGCTGGAATTTCCCCGAAAGCATTGCAAAGGAATTAATCCACCCGCCAAGCCTGACCACCACAATGGCCTGCATGATCTTGCTTGTTCCCTTCAAAAGTGGGAGCATTCTCTGAGTCAACCTCTGTCGAGAGGGAGGGTTACCAGTTTGATAAAACTGAATTTTTGGCCAATTGATTAAACCAATTGAGAATGATAAATTGAGGTAAATTTATGATGAAATAATTCAAATAAAATGCAGCAGTTAGTATGCAGGAGAATTATTGCACTCGAGTACAAGAACTACTACAGACATGTCGAGTACGAGTACGTGGTACCGGAGTACTAGTACTACAAGTACTGCAAGTACGAGAAAAAGGAATTTGTACTCTAATACGGACTCGAGTACGAGTACGTACTCGAGTACCACGAGTTTTTCACATGATTGATAGGAGCCATTCGTGAATAAGGATGGCGGTGTGTACTAATTCAAACATGGGGGACTACATTTTCCCTTTAATTCATGAATCTGGTACGTAACGTTAGTTTTGTACTGTCATGGTTACTACGTTTAACATATCGCGTACACTTACATTATACTTACATTAAAGGCATGTTGGACAAAGCCACTGTTTTTAATGCTGCATCCGCTTCAGTGAGTGGGGGGGGGGGGGGGGGAGGGGGG
>JAIZAY010001792.1:0-13110 GCA_029531755.1 Holothuria leucospilota | reverse complement strand
TTGCAAGAATTTTAGCCCTGGAAAGACTGGTGGCAGCATAGGAAACTCGTACTGCAGCCAACAAGATCTTTCAAAGCATTTCTTTATGTTCTTGTTTGTTGCAAACGACATACTTGTAAGGTTTTCTGTAGTTATGAAGAGCGAAATGGTTCTTGGAAATAAAGGAAGAATGTGTTATAAATAAACATTAATAATAATAAAATGAAAATAAACATTAGTACTATACTCGATAACTGCCACAATGAAACATCACTTTTGGGTTAAAAAGCAAATGGGAGTATTAAGGACCACTGTGAAAACGTGGATAGTTTTATCCCTTCTGTAATATTTTGGCAAAACTTAGTAAATGATCATTTCAATTTATCTATTGTGATGTACACTCGTTAACTGTGCTTTGCGTTGAAACACTACTTATCTAAACAATTTTGCCACCTCACCCCCTTTGTGAACATGTTAGATTCTAAACAGACTCGTCAAATGTCTAAACTTACAGTTTGAAAACGCGTTTAATTATTAAACAAGTAACTTTTTTTTGCACATATCGAGTATAAAGTACCTCAACACACCACAGATTTAACTGCGCCCTGCATAGATTTCACGCCTTTGGATGAGCGTTCCGCGTTATGTCTTTTGAACATGTAACTCTTCAAGGACAGCAGCCTTCAGGGTTACTCCTGTCTTTGACCATGCTTCAGTGCAACTTAAAATACAGCTCGCATGGCCTGCATGGAGTACCTCTTCCGGCAAAATGCAGTAGAAATTTTTGGTCACAAAATGTCTGAAGGCGCTACACACTTACTGGTGGTGGCGCGACACTAAGATAGTATTCTACATGAGCTTCACAAAAGTGGCCCTACAATCTCGCCTTATGGGGTCTTCGTAGCTGAAGTGCCACAGCCCCGTCCCCATGATTTAAATCTTTCCCTGATTAGATCCCAAGCCAAGTAAGTAGAAAGGCTTTCACGACGGGACCCATACTTTGTAAGATGATTTGAACGATTTGACTTTTTCAGGACTGATCCAAGGATTTGTTCAGGTAAGTATTCCCTGTTCGGGCTTACGCCCCTTCAGTGAAGTGATAGTATTTTGATTCTAAGTTGGCCATCATTTTTTTTTTAAATTTAATTGCTGCTTGTGGTATGGAAAACTGGGTGACTAAGGCAGGGAGGAGAAAGTACTGTCGTAAGACGCAGAGAGTAGATTAGTAGGGAGAGCCTTTGAGTAACGAAATAAGAGATTCAAAACAGAGCCGGGTAGAAAAAAGGGGGTGGGGTGAGGTTGAGGTTACGTACTAATTAAAAATTTAGGGTAGACCTTGAAGTCCTAATTAGATTAAGAAAAAGAACACCCGCTCTCTGACTGCCCCGTCTCACTGTGATACAGCTACTAACTCGCATGAGCTCTAGTCAGAGGTGCTTAGGCCTACTCTAGGGGGCCCCCTCCCCCTCCCTCAGTAAGTAACTCCACGTCGACCCAATTTATAGCATCTAATATGTCTAGGGGCGATTTTACTTTGATCCTATTGTGAATGGAGAGGTAACATAGGAATGTGTCACGGATTAGTGGGTCAATTTGCAATAATTTTTTAAGTTGATTAGTATTAAGAGTTCTCATCCTATCAATAAGGGGGGGGGGGGGTAAATCTGAAGCATTTAGTACTAGTGACAGTGTTCGATGCAGGTTCTGAATGCAGGTTTTGTCAAAATTTCGGCGCGCTTCGCGCGCATACCACAGGGTTTACACCCGATTTCATGTACCATTGACAAAGCTATGACGCAAGAAATTATTCCATGCAAATATTTTGATCATATTATTTTATTATTTAGTGGCTACACTTTTGTTAATACTGCAGTGTACTAAGTGAACTTAGGCAAATGATTTGCATATTTGGGCGGAGCTTGTATCTAAACCTATATTTTTCATGATTTAGGAAGTTGAAAGTAAAATACGCACAACGCGGTAAACAAAATTTAGAGTCAAATACATAATAAAGTTTAAAATAAGAAGCCCATATCACTGTGATTACATAAAATTGGAAATTTCAAGGCATTTTTCTGTTCACTGTTATGAAATAAGTTGAATTTATATACTTAAGTCAATTCAGCCCGATACTTACATTAAATTCTAATTTATGGAGCACTTAAACATTGTTTGCCGGTGTTCAATACTTGGTCCTGGGTAGGACTTTAAACTGCATCCGGTTGTGGAGTTTGTTTAAACGTGGGAGTAATGAGGTTACCCTTTGCCACAACTGCCTCCGGGGCACCCTTGGGCGAGGTGCACCTGTATTTGCCCAGTGCTTTTTAAGTGTTGTTGCCTTTGGGCGTAGTGTTGCCGTCGGGCGTGGTGTTGCCTTCGGGCGTGGTGTTGTCCTCGGACGTATGGTAGCCTTTGGGCGTGTAGTGTTGCCTTCGGCGCGGTGGCCTTTGTGGGCCGGTTGGTTGACGGGTGGGACTTTGTTTGGGGGTGGTTTGTGGGCTAGGGTGTTGTTTTGGGGTTGGCTGCAGTGGTTCTGAACCTCAGTAGTAACTAAAGACTCTTGTGTTCCCTGTTGCATGGTGTGTAGTTTGTTTGGCATTGTGTTTGTGATCCGACACGGTTTTTTGTTTGGGGTCGGGGTTCTTTAGTTTCCTAGTGCCTGTTTCTACGTACTTAAAAAGCTTTCGGTGTTCAATACTTACCTGACACAGGAGTATCCCTGATCACGACGGCGGAGCTCCCAGTGGGACCTGTTCTATTCAGCCAGTCTAGAATGGGACCACTGCCGGGTGGTGTCAGTTAAAACAAAGTTTGTCCCTTGGGGACGTTGTTACTCCTTCAGGGAGCAGAACTCCTTCGGGAGTATTGTTTGGTTTTCGCCCCTGGCTCTTCGCCAGAGAGTCAGGGGACTTTTGGAAAAAAAGGTGTTCAATGTCTCCATGAGGAGTGTGGACTAAAGTCCTAATTATGATTTATAACTAGAGCTGATATGGTCCGGATACAATTTTATCTGTGCCATATAAAGGCTTGATCCAGATAGAACTTTATCTGGCCATATACGGTTTAGATTTGTGTTATATCTGCCTAACTTTTTATCTGGTCTGATATAAATTCCATATCTGGTGCAGATACGGGCCATATATGGATATATATATTCTGCTCATATAAGGACCATATCTGGTCCAGATAAAATTTTATCTGTTCCATATAAAGACTTGATCCAGATAAAACTTTAAACCTTTAAACCTATATATGGCTTAGATCTGGTTCTGGCGTAGATCTGGGTTATATCTGCCTAATTTTTTATCTGGCCCAGATATAAATCCCATATCTGCAGCAGATATGGGCCAGATATGAAATTCATATCTGGCCCATATATGGAATTTCATATCTGGCCCATATCTGGATTTCGAGTAAGGGCCCAACCGGAGCTCCGCCCCTGAACCCCGCCAGGGGCCCTAATGCTGGCCCCTGGACCCCATGCGTAGGAACTCGCGCTTCGCGCTCGTGGTGCACCTTCGGTGCACATGAGATTTTCCATCTTGGCCCCCCTTCAAAATTTCTGGCCTGGACTACTTTGATAAGCAACTTGAAAGGGATCTAAATATGGAGATAGAAGTTGATTAAATTCTTCTAAAACAATTCGTTCACAAACTTTCATAGTCACAGGAGTTAAGGCTACAGGTCTTAAATCATTCATGCAACTGATCGACAATTTCTTTGGCACGGGAATGATACATACACGATTCCATAATAAAGGGACAGAACGGGTTTTAAAACTGACACTAAAAACTACAGTTAAAATTGAGGCAAGGTGGCTAGCACATGCCACAAAAACTTAAGGAGAAATTCCGTCCGGCACAGCGGTTTTGGATGCGATTTGCAATGAAAAATGTGTGTGTAGTTGGTGAGGAAAGTGAACAGCGAGATGTGTAGCGAGAGTTTTAAAAATGGTAATTTAGTCAAGCTGTCCTACAGAAAGTAATAACGAGGCAGTTCCACTAAAGTTTTCCTATAGAAGCACAGTAGTACAGCAGTAATAATGAAATATCGATTCATAAAAGGCTCATGCCAAGCACGCTATTTTTTGTCGAGAATTGCGGTTCCCTATACACGGGAAGGGTTTGGGAAATTGTTTACAAGGACCATGGTGCATTTTATGACGTATATTAGTACTTTCAGTGACCCTTATTTCAATGATTCAAGTCACAAAAGGTGTGGCGGGTATGAGGAAAGAAATTTTACGGTGCCAGAGAAAGTTTTCAACTATATTAGTCAGTTCTCTCTGGAGGTGCGCGCGTAGCGTGTTGAGGAAAATTTCCTAGAGTTTTATGGGTTTTGATATAAATATTTTCCTTCATTAAACATTTAATCATAATAGGCTATTGAAAATTCTCTTATAATTTGTCTGTTCTCGCTTGCTTTTGCTTATTTTATTTTTAGTTTTTAAGCTGTGGAAAAATGTGGGGGGGGGGGGGGGGGGGTAGTGCCCTCGCCTACCCCCCGTGATCCCGCCTATGCTACCAACAGTTTTTTTTTTTTTTATGGCGTGTTCTACTCTAGGAGTTGCTAGTATTCTTGGGAGATGCATAGGCGTAGGAAGCTGTTCTCGACTGGGAGGGGGTAACGTTGTTTCGGACCGCAGCTTGGAGGAGAAGTCTAAGGGGAGAGAATCCTTCGATGCAGTTTGGTGCAAAATATTTGGCAAATTTGGAGGAAAATTAAGGAAATTTTTGACATTTTTACAGGGGGTACAAACAAGGGGTTTTCGCTCCTGAATTGAGGGGGAGAAGTATGCCGCACTCCACATTTTACTGAGGGGGAAGAACCCCCTCTTTGCCTTCTACGCATATCGGAAATGTCTTTCTTACATTCCTTGAACCCATTTTTGTGGTGCATTCCACCCATACTTCAGGATCGCCGGCAAGGTGCACCCGAATCTAGTCGGTAGGGGTGGGTTTCAAACATCGTGACACCATCCAAACAAAGCGCTGTGATCAGTTCGCGCGGACAAAGAAACCAGTTTATTAAATTGAGTAACTCCTTCATCACTGGAATGACATATCCCAGGTTTTTTGTCTCGTAGGACATACATATATACGCCTGCCCTTAACGCATTGAACATTCTGAAAAATTTAAATTACAGCGGAGACGGGATCGAGTGTCATGAGTCCTTCTGGGTTTGATATTAATACAAAGCTATGTACGATAGGCATGTGTCTTTAACTCTTCACCATAAGGCTACTTTGTTACATGTTTATCACGTGAGATGCCCAAAATGCCTTCGAAATAGAGTTGTTTGTGTAGGGTTAATGCTGCAGTGTACTGTCGTACTCGAAAACTGACTATACAATGTTAAAATGTAAATTGTAAAATGTTAATTTACAGAGAATAAAATTAAGAAATACAAAAGGAATACAGAAATGTTCTGGCAATTAATTGCCAGAAAATTTCTGTATTTCTTATTATTTCTTTGTTTTATTTTCTGTAAATTAACAGACATTTTTACAGTGTACACTGGTCATTGCCTGCCTGCCCAGAAAACCTAGGGACTTGAATCTTTTTTAATTATAGAAAATGTACTCAAGAGGATCAGCATTTTGACTGTTTATGTCTGTGACTTTTACTAAATATTTGCCGTTATTTCTAAGTTGATGGAAGGAGGTAAGCTAATAAAGAAGAAAATATTACTGTTTGCATTTGTGATACAATCATGAATACAAACGGTTTATCTCTCATTGAAAGATTTTGCGACCAGGGTTGAACCCATTATTGTAATGAAACTATATTGGACAGGAATATAGATGGATAACTTAATTGGTGAGTGTGAAATTACCACAAGAACGTGTTAATTTTGAACAAGGTAAACCGCAAGCAAAATCTAGACTACAATCAACAGCTAATATTCCAATAATTTCCGTAACTAGGATTCATACATCTTTCTCTACATTTATAATTTTATTGAAATACAGTGGCGAAATATTTACTTAATAGCCTTCCCCTCTATAGACAAAACTTCAGACTTGCAATGTTGTGAAAGTGTATAGCTTTTTAAGGTATTTTCTAATTGATTAAATTTATTGTATGCTATGTATATAAATTGTGCATACACTTTAATGCAAATGGAAAGATTAAGTTAATTTAAAATACTCGATGAGGTGAAAATATGCACCAAGCTAAACAAGGATATATGTTATACTGGTTTTAGTCAATAACCGGTGTAGAAAGTGGTTAGCTTTCTCACATTTGCTCTCTAAAAATTAAAAAAAAAGTAACGCAGAATGTCTTCAATTCTTAGCGTCACGATGTCTGGCGAATTTTAATTTCTGCGTATTTTACGTTGCAGTTGTTACTTAGGTTCCAGAAAATGTTCTGTCCTTTGCCACCGTTGTGGTCACCGTTGAGATTGGATTTAGTGCATCTCTTGTAGTAGTAATCGTAATCATAGCAATAATAATAATAATAACAATAACGACTGCTGTACCAAAGATCGCAGGGGGCATCACTGCGATAATCGTAATCACCACCGTAGTACGAGCCTCCGTACCACCATCCTCCTCTATGCTTCTCTGCACAGTCGTAGCTCATCCCATCGTTGTCCCTGTCATGCGTACTGAACTCGTCACCACCAATTTCAGACATACCGTTACCTGTGCAAGGAAAAATCCCTGTTTGTTGTAATCTTATAAATGTAAACACATAACACTTTCTTCCATTCCTAGACAGGCTAAATAGAGCTGAGCTTTTTTATGAATGTCTAATGGCTACTTTCTTTATTGAAGATAGGGGTAGTACCTCTTTTCGGTTGGAAGTTGGAATGCGGTCAACCTATGCTTTATTGTTAAAATTTTGTGTCATTTTAAAATATCCCGAGGGACTTCTTATAATAATGTTTTAAATGTAAACGCATAACACTCCCCTTCGTCCCAATGTATACCAAGATTAAATGAACTTAGCTCAACTTTCTTATGGCCTATTAATGTTTTATATTCACTTTTTTATTGAAGATAACTCATTTCTGGTGGAAAGTTCGAATATGGTCAACCTATGCTTTATTGTGAAAACTTTTACCAATAGAGGCAACATGAATCACCGGAAGACACAGAATTTACTCTTCCGAAAGGCCCGTCCCTCCTGTAAATGTCATAATACACTCTGAAAAGTTGGGTAAAAATTTCACCAACTAGAATGGATTTACCTAAACGTTGAATACCCAATTAAGTGGTAACTTGACTCTCGTTAAACCCATCAAATCAACAGTTATTGCGCAAACTTTACCCAATTTCATTACTTTTGCACACGTGCCCAGTGATAGACAAACTTTATCTAACTTTTTAGAGTGTACTACTAAGGAGCTGTTACAGGAGCTCTAGCAGCTTCCTAATGCCTTTCACTTTTCAAAATCTCAGTTGAACCTTGATAGTTCTGTACCGTTTAACATAATCCTGGTTTTGGTATGATTAGGCACATGTTCGGAGGACAAACCAGTTATGGTATTGCATCAAAAAATAAACGTGGGTGTTTCAGGGGGGATCTGAGGATTGCCTTTCCCTAGAGCAAAAAAAAAAAAGAAAAAGAAAAAACGTCGGTGTAGGAGCAAAACGTCTGCTTTCAGGGCATACTTCATGTCACGATTGTATGCCAAAATTTCAGGCAAACACATCCCACCTCCCCTATGATATGTATGTGCATACGGTCTTCATTCTGAATGTATCTGACAAAACATGAAATGTTTCTCTGTGAACTACGTTTACATAAGCAAAATATCTCGATATTTCAAATCACGTGATGCACAAAGCGTTACCTGTAGAAATTTAAATATAACTGCTCTTAAAGGAGCTATGGCATCCCCTAAATATATTTAGTCATATCCCAATAGTTCTAAATTCATTTGGTGAATGTAACTTGATTGACATGTATTCAAAAAATAATAGCACCACTCTGGTTCGTAATGATGACTTGGGCACTCAGTTGTGTTTCCTAATTAGTCTCACCGTCACACACAGTTTGTTTTCAAATATTGCCTCGAGAAATTGAAACTCAGTGCAGGTTATTGTGGTTTTGTCTTGGGAGTGTTCTACTACTAGACAGTTGTTTGTGCTTAATTGGAACCGGGCTAGAAGTTAGGTTAGTTGGGAGAATTGTTACTGTCTGGGGTGAGCTTAGAGGGCCTTTAATGGACAACCAATTAACTAGAAAGCGCCATAACTGTAAAAATTAAGTGCTCTTTACTTTATTTGTTGCATTATTCCTGTAGGAGTCTCCGACCGATGGGTTAAGGAAGTTGGAATCACGAACCTGATTAACCCCCTTAGATGGCTGCTGACTTTTTATTGTTGCCTTCATTTGATATGTCAGAGTAACATTTCTTGTCTTTATTAGATATGTCAGAGTAACATTTCTTGTCTTTGTGTTCTTTTTTAACCTCTTCAAAGATAAAGGTATCGTGCAGTATCATTATCTCAACGTTTTCATCATAACATAGGTCAGGCACTTACCTCCATTCCCACGGTAAGTACCAACATCAGTTACACGATATTTGTTTGGTTCGGAGTCGATTCTAAAGCTAGTGTACTTGGCGTACTTGGCCGAATTCGACGATGACACAAAGTCCACACGGAGCTCGTAAGTGCCTTGTTTTGTCAAGTAATGAATCTTGTCGTTTCCAAGCCAGAACTCATCTTGAATGTCCCCGAAACCATTTTTATAATTTGCCCAGTTTTCATAAAAACCAGTTGCTCCTCTATCGCGACGCTGTAAAACCTTGAAAATCAAAACGAATAGACCCCTTAAAATACTTATGCGATTTTATCTCTACAAATACTAAAATTTTAATAACTAGGAATGCAAAGTGAATAATAAATACTAAAAAAGAAAACTTTTTTGAGAAACAGCATGTTTTAATCAGACGCCTAAAGAGGCTGACTCAATTATTTGGAAAGAAGTAGCGATGCTGTTATGTGCCAGCTTTTTCGATATTTTTTTTTTTCACACAGAAAGTATCGATCTTTCGGGAACCGATTAAGAAAACACCTTCGTAGTAATGAAAGTTATCCAGTTTTTTTTTGTTTTTTTTTTTAACTTGATTTCATGTTGAAGGGAGTTGTATTGTCCCTGACAAATACCTTACAAACTACTTTTAGGCTGATGAAAAGATTCAGTCAAACATACAGCATTCACACAAAGAACTGCAACTTTAAAGTATAGGCTATATTTTGCTAAGTAATTTGACGTTTTAGACGTTGCTGTCAAGGAGTTACGCTTGCCAGATTTTTGGCATCCAACTTCGTCTCGTGAAAAGTTTGGTTACACAACCTGCGTTGTTTTCCTCCTCTTATTGACAACAAGTGACCTAATTTAAGCACTTTCTGCCTACCCAACTGGCTGGTTACGCCAGTTACCGTTTTTTAAAGAAGCACATTCTGTAGAGCAATACACCTGGGCTTGAAGATGACTATTTCTCTTCTTGCTTCGTAACATGGGCGTTACGAGACTGGGGACGAAGGGTAGATGCCACACACATTTGAATATAGGGAAACATATCATATAGTTTGTGATTCAATTTTTCTCGATAGGCCTTTATTTGAGAGTAAATTCAATTTGTGCAAGAAAATGATTATTTCAAAATTGAACAGTAACCTTGCAAAAGCGTGGACTTCAAATGGATTCAAGTAGTGGCAAAATTAGCCAGAATACAAATTTCCGAGAAAACATTTCCTAATCCTACATCGCAAAGGTTCTACGCTGCCATTAGTGCTGGTCAAGGTCACACCCCGTCCCCCACATTTGAGAAGCTATATTGACGCCCTTGTAAGCAACTGCATAGGTTTTCTGTCTTTAAGGAAGGAGTAAATTCCCACCAAATTGAACGTTAAGTACGGTATTTAAACAAAGGATGTAGATATAAAACTTACCGTCCAGCCACCGCCATCGATTGTCATGTTGCAGAACACATCAAACGCTGCACCAGGCCAGTCTGTCGGAAGAATTGTGTAAACTCCATCTTGTGTGTTACCAGCACTTAGTACGTCATTACAGTCTCTGTATACATCGCTAACACACGTTATACCGTCACCCGAATAACCATCATTACAGTAGCATTGTCGTACACCGTTTTGACCGACACTGCATGTCGCACTTGGGCTACATTCGTAGTCTGTGTCACAGCTTAGTTGATTACCGTTACAAGTACAGTTCTGAGTACAATCGGCATTGACGTAGGTCTGGTCACTCTAATGTCAAAGTGAAGAAGATAAACTATGTTACGCTGAAAATGGCATACATTCATGTGATAGTCTTACACATTCAATAACTCAAAATGACAATTACATTCTCAATATACCGTATAATTCTCACACTAAGCGAAACGTGCGTACCTGGTTTCTTCTTACGTGCATCGGTAGGCTAGAACAAATTCAACTTGACCAAAACTCTGTTTTTTTTTCTTCACCAAATACCACTCACAAGCAGCTTCGGGTTGTTAAATGGTATAATGGATGCAAAGGGAACACTACATGTGATTTTACAAAAAGATAGAGCAAAATATATATTTTTAATGAATAGCGTTTTTGCAGCAGATTGTTATGCGTATTGAAATTCTAATAGCAACATACAAGGAGATTATTGTCGGCAACTAGCAGAGGTCAAAGGTATTTTTGCAGATGCATCTCTAGCCAAACCACCTCCCTGATGCGACTACTGTATGGCATACGCAACCAGTTGCCTAATTACAATGATATCCAATGATACCTTAAATCCATTGATCTCTCATTATAGGATTTTCTCTACAAGCTGAAGTGGATCAACAACGGTTAACATCAATAAACTTTTTTTTTCGCTGTAACGCAATCTAATAACACCTTCCTGGTAATCCCACCTGCCAGCGACCTGACGCAACTGCTAAGAAAAGTCACGTCGCAGTGGTGTTGGGGATGTGCACACCTGGTTTCAGTGTTACAAAATTGTATCTAAAATCAGATTATTGCCTACTGAACCAGGCGTAGCCAAGGAGGGGGCGAACGGGGCTGCCGTCCCCTCCTTGAGCATATTTTTTGTATTCTTAAGATTTTTTATGATATTGCTAGTAACTTCAAATTAATAATGTTTAGATGCAACTTACAAGGCCAAAATTTTCTTGTACGCCTCGTGCCAACTATGGTAGCGCTACGCTTAGATAATTTTCCTACAGGCTTCGCCCCCTCCTTGGCAAATTCCTGGCTACGCGCCTGACTGAACGTGTGCCCGATTGGACACTTTGCCATAGTATTGTACCTTACAAAAAGAGGGATCGAGCTTGGCTTTAAACTAAGCTTTCCTTCCGCAGAATTTACAACTCTATCAAATTGCGACTAAGTAAATAAATTATTACCAACGTATTGAAACTCACCGAAATATATCGATTTTCTTCCGAAATATTACAGCCGCACTCGCTAAGGGGAACACATGCTCCTTCTTTTCTCACAAGCCCCTTTTGACATGTACAAGTTTTATTTTGATCACAGTTGGTCTGACAATCAGAGTCTCCTAGAGGATCCTTACAGGTAGGCTCACAGGTACATCCATAGTAAGCCGTATTTTGAGGACATTCAGTAATAACAGAACCTAAAATATGGAAATTTCAGTGTACGTTACATGCTTCCAGACGAGTATCGGACTGTAAAGTTATAAAGTAACGTCTATGATTTTTACGAATGAAGATTATGAAGGAATGACACAACATTAAGTAATGGTGGTTAGTTACATAGGAAATGATGTCAACTTCAAACGAGCATACACGAAAGGTACACGCTGTCTAAATAGGCTATAAAAAAGGTGTGATAGGTAGAAAAAGCCCCCAAGGAAATGTTACGCCCTTCCAAGATAGCTTTAAGTGAAACTTCAAGAGACTTATTCAGTTAGCACTCGCTACAACTTCCAATCTTCCATAAAGCCAACAGCTCCCTCTCTGTGATATATCCAAACGAACAGTCATAAGAATTTTAACCTGCCTCGCCCCTATTTAAGGAGTTTTTAGTCAAATTTAAAACTGATTAAAAATTCCATGTCTCAGAAATAAATAGTATAGTCGTCGGGAAGTATATGTCTCTCACAATTGCTTTTGCAAATACATTCATATCTTGATATGTCAATATCGCGGTGGGACAAGGATACTTTTGTGTAAAATGGTACCCTAGTTTTACGATTTTCAGTTTCTTAAATTTCAAAATGGTGGGAAAGGATAATAATCTCTCAAGCCCTCCCTATCGTCCTTGCTTGCGCGGTCGTTACCGTAAAGTATTTGGTAGCTTTAAAACTAATCAGTGTTGGCACCACGAGGGAGGCACAAATATTTATTAGGGCGAGGGAAATACTGGCCAAGTAAATATTATATATCGGTTGCTACTTGCAAAGCTTTGAAAAAACCTTTCTGACGATTTATGAGGAACTGTCAGATATTATTTTTCTCTTTCTGCATTGCTCTCGCCATCCGATTGTAACGTTTTGTCAGACGGTGTAACAAAGTTTTAACTTCAAAGCCTCTTGAAACCAAAATTCATTCATTGGTGACGCCGCTATTCTCTCTACAGAAAAGGATAGGCGAACTGACGGCTTTGACGATGTGCCGATCGGTTTGTTTTTTAGCGCCGCTCTGCGCCGATTGCTCAAAGACCCTTTTCCACGATCACCGCCGGTTAACTTACTTTTGCAGCTGCTGCTTATAACTCTCCGTCCTTCGTACAGAAAATTATGCAGCTCTCTGCTTGCTAATTATTATGCAAAAGACTTCCTTATAAATTCCAAGAAAAGTTTAACCATCTGGGATCGGTTATTATATTCATTAAAGCTCACAAAGTATCTTCCTTGCGAGATACTTGTTTGTAAGATACATTATTAACAGAGCAGAATAGCTACCGTAATCAATTATATATGAGAGAAAGAATGTCACGATTTTACCTGCATTTCTCGTGAAATTTCTCGCAGTATCTTTAGTCAGAGTATAATATCCCCACTTGTCTCTAATTCTGAAAGAGTCGTATTTGAGGTAGAAAGGTGACCCATTGATAAGTAAAACGTCAATTCGTAACTCGTAGTCATTTTGGTTGGTCAAGAACGAAAGGCGGTCGTTTCCAATCCAAAACTAACTGGAAGGAA
>JAIZAY010001615.1:0-14001 GCA_029531755.1 Holothuria leucospilota | reverse complement strand
AAGAATCACGAAGGCCTTTGTGCTTTCTGGTTTACCCATGTCCATCTGCTCATTTTGATGCCACAAATTGTAGTCAGTAAAGCCGAGTGTTTGTTAGTATTGGATGTAGCCTGGTTATGAATTTACAGACATTCATCTCAAGGCACCTCACTTGCGTGTCCCTTCCAAGCTTTCATCTGAATTAACGTCTTCCTAGCGGCGGTGTCGTACATGTCCACAGCTTGATACAAAGCATCCACCATTTTATTGACGAGCGAATTAATAAGGAGCCTACAGCTTCGATTATTGGATTTGCTCAGTTTGTCACGTAAATTTGGGCCTTCTTTTGTCGCTGGGAGTATAAATTTTTTTCAGTGTGAGACTTCTCGATTTGAACACGATTGCCTGCGAACATACCAGCATTCTTTATCTGCCACGCAGATATTTCGACTATTTCATTAAAGTGGAACTTTTGAGCATTTCCCCGATCTTACCAACTTAACCGTGTTCTAATATGAATAATCGACTCATCTTCAGCAAATAAGAAGTTTTAATCTCAAAGGACTATTAGCTGGGGATGGGGAACAGCATTTGAAGGGCACTCTTTTAAAGTCTCGGGTACATTAGAAAGAGGGAAAGAGCCCTTCATCAGGGACCTGAACAACTTATGTTAAATGGTTTACACAACGAGTACCAACAAGGCAGGAATGACCGATTTATAAATAGGTCAAATCTCAAGTTCAGACCATGTAGGGATAGGGTCTTCAATCCTCCCCGGCAGCCTGCTCGATCCGTGACTTTATGGTTACGGCGGTCATCTAGTGTCGTGGTTCCAACCGTTATGGTTTAGCTGCCGAAAATCATCTCATCATGTAGCTTGAAACCATCTCCCCATATTGAATGAACGTGAGACTTGAACTTCGATAAATTGGCCATTAATTGTGGTCTGGAGTTTTATATCCACCTCCGTGGGCGGCGATCATGGGGGACAGGGGGCACGGCCTCCAATATTTTAGGTGGGGGACAATGTCCCCCATTGTTTAGACGTTATGCAGAAAAAAATAAATTTTGTTACACACATTTTTGATATGTATATTGGTGATATTAGCCTATTAATGGCAGCTGGGAGAGCTTTAGATCAGACGTATGTGATCTGTGTCCTGTAGAATAAACCAAATCGCTTGGCTTCCAAGGATATTTGCCCCAAGACCCCCACGGGGGACCTATGGTGGTCCCTTACCCTTGTTGGGAGGAGTAAAGCGTTCAAGCAAGAATATGCCGCCAATAATTTTAACAGATCTCCCCCTGTCCAACTCCTCTGTGTAAAAGATGGTGGGATCAATTCCACCGAAAATACTAAGGATAGGACGCTGTATATAATGTATACGGGACGGGTTCAATTTGTATAATGTGTAAGCCATAGGGGCATTGGCGACAGTAACCAACATAATCAGATATGATTTGACAACAGGGGTATGGCACATAATGTTTCTGTTAAGCATGGAAAGCTGTTCGAGACTGGGGGGGGGGGTACGAACGTTGTTTTGGATCGCCGTCCTGGGAGAGGGTTCTAAGAGGAGACGGGGAATATTTGAGGGTCCTTATGCAATTTGGTGTAACATATTGGGCAAATATATAAAGGTCCCAATAACTTCTCGCATCAAGAGTATGACTTTGATATTTTCTTGACAGAGGAAAACAAATGAAGTGTGGTTTCTTCCGTCCTTGGATCGAAGGGGGGGGGAAGCATAGTATCAAACCACACCTACATCCTTGACTGGGGGGCCAAAGCCCCCAGTCCCTCCCCGCTTCCTACGCCTATGGTTAAGTGTCAGGCGCGTAACCAGGGTTCCTCAAAGGGGGTTTGTAAGAAACAAGACATCTCAGTATACAAACTGGTGTTTGTGTGTTCGTCGATAGGTGTTGTTTCACAAGCATATTCTGACAAAACAGGGCTGCATACATCTCCCAATCAGTGTGCCAAAGTATCTTTAGGAAGTCGTAGAAGAATGTAATTTGCTCATATTTGAAGATTAAAAATAAACTATCGCGGCATGCTACACCTCTATGACGTGGGAAATACGCAAGGATTTAGAAGTCGTAATCCAAACCCGTCCACCCCCCCCCCACCAAGTGGGTAACTAACGCCAAGTGGTAGTATGCGACAACTGCATGATAACAACTACGAATTGATCATTTTTGCCCGTCCATTAGGGAATATTGCTTACAATAAGTTAGACACAAGTTATTTACTGGGGTGAGGCCGACAAGACTTCACAGCGTGTGTGTGGGGAGCGCCGAGGAGAAAGTTGTTTATGTTCCAAATGGATAATTACATTTTTTATTGTACGCCCGTGTGTCTGACAAAATCTTTTGAGAATGAATGAAAGGAAACCATTTCATGTTTATGCCATTTCCCGGGTTCTCAGGGACTGAAAATCATAACAGGACAATGCAGGTTTTATAATTTTCACTAGTGTTTTCAAGTAAGCTATTTTTCATCTATATTGTTTGGAAATCACAGGAGGCAAGTTCCCCCTTCGCCTACCCCCGCATGCTTACTAAGTGTCGCCACGTGTGGGACTCACCATGCAATTCATATTCAAACTGTTTCAGCTTGAGCGGTGGGTGTATACACGTGTGCACGAGTGAGCGAATGACCGAGTGACATCAAGAGAAAAAAAAACAACTCGAATGTCGACGGAATCTTATTCTAAATTTGCACACACTTAAAAACTTTGAGCAAATAAGCTAGCAAGCAGACAAGGACTCAAGTCTTTAGTCTTTCTAGAACGTGATTACGTGCAGAATGCAAATAGATAAAATACATCAACACACTAATAGAGATACATTTCAATTCTTTATCAAGGGACATAGATGAAAGCTCAATATAAACAATATATTTGTCTTGTTTTGTTAGTACTGTTTTAATAACCGGGATTCCTTAATTCACTCCCATACTTTCCATACTTATGGTACTTAACAAAATGCCGCACGAAAACCAGTTACCGATTCTTTGTCGGTGGAAAATTTCAAACATGGTAGATTTGGCAATTATTATTTCCTCTTTTAGGTCACGTAGGCGTTCAGAGGAAACCCTTTGTAAGTGGACATTATCAACCCCCACTTCAAGTGAATGTCGTTGTCACATTTGGATGAATAATGAAAATAGTGATACAGAAAAAAGTGTATTCATAAACGTCATAACTGTCCCTGGTTAGAAGTGGGAATATCCCTTGCCAGTAGTTTAAGCTGATCTCTAAAGGTTAACTGTTCGTAATATTTTACCATTATCCTATTACAGAGTACTATGTCAATGAATACGCTGGTTTTCATCCTATCTTCACCCTGTTGGCTAAGTGACAATGATAAAGTGTTTTAGTTCCCGGTGAATTATATTTTGTGGTGTGTTAAGTGTACTGACGAGATTAGGCTTACCTTTCTTACGCGTCATCACATACTGCCCTTAAGTTTATAATTGTGTGTTCACTATGAATTGTTATATCCCACAGCGACAAGAACCAAATGTGACTGAAGGCTTAGAATCAGTAAGAACTGTGAATAGTCTCTTACACAATTCATGAAGCTTACGTCGCAACTAAACGCACTCAGAATTAACGAAAAACACTCCTTGCTGAGCTACGCAATGGTGAAGCCTGCTTATGTCACCCTGATACTACAAGATCACCGCAGTAGCCTACTCGGGCTAAGCTAACCTGCCAGCCGTAAACGAAGTGACAAGGCCATTAATTCCTGAACTTAGGCACACCCGGCAGTCATGAAATTGCTTATTATATCCCCATGTCCTCACCGCGAGTTCAAAGGTTCGGGTCACCCTTATTTCCAGCTAACCCACTATTCCCTTAAGCGAACCCCTCCTAACATCCAGTTTCAAACGTAACTGTACTAGAACTGAACGATATCCTTGCAGGAATGCGGATGGATGTTCTCACCTGAAAATAATGTACATTATTATAATTTTCCACAACTCAAAAGACTAAATGAGGTGAACGGCAGATCCTGGTTGTTTTTCAAGCACTGCACAATTATTCCGTTTATTAGCCCAATGGGGGGGGGGGGCATTGACCTTGACCCAAAATAATTCAACCGCAATTTACGAAGCCCTATAAACGGGAAAACTGGGGCTCGTTCAAGGGACTCCAGAAAATTAGTATTTCTTGTGAACTGTGGTGTAATCTAAAGCATTTCCCACTACATTTTAATCCATAAGCTGCCTGTTTTCACCATTTTCGTCTTTCTTTCCTTGAATCAGCTATATTGTTAACAATTTTTTGTTACTACCGTAGGGTTCTAGAAAAAGTGAGGGGACAAAAGATATTTCCTCTCCATTTGCAGACGTGGGGATACACTCTTAGCAAAAAAGGTTCTTTATGTGTGTGTCCCACATTGATAAAAGAACACCCTGATAGGTTCTTCGAGAATTAATTGACAGGAGTGTGTTACTTAAGAAAAAAGGTATCTCATGCCTCTGGAAAACCATTTTTCACCTTTTGTCCTCCAGGAAAAACCATAGAACCAGTTTTTTTTCTTAGAGTGTAAGCCCCAATGTCCCCTTACTGTTGACGACCATTTAAGCGCTTGATGTCAGTTACAATGTGTCCACACGTTTAACGACCTTGCTCCGGATCGATATCACGTTCTAAAAGAGAAGTAAGAGTCTTTCCCCATGTGGCAAGTCTCTTCAAAAACATCACTGCATGTTGAAGACTTGCTTATTTCAAGAGTGTATTCTACGCTCTGTTTTGACACTTGAACCCCTGCCTCCAGCCAGATGGGGTATTTTTCCCGGACCCCACCGCAGGAGGGCTTTTATGCGAGTAACTCACACTGACAACTGACGAATGAATCTTTATCCTCATGCACCGATGTGTGATTCTCAAGATAATATCAGTTACAATTGTCACGTTTTCAACAAAGTGAACTTAGAGCAAGCACATATGACATCATAGCCTTACATTAATGAGCAATTTTTTGTTCTTCAAACTTTTGAACCAATTTTCTCCTCAACAATCCCATGTTACTGGGATATTATTGCATTAGAGGCGTGGGAACTTTACACACACTATCACGACTCCGCGCGATGACAGGTGAGGATCTTATCCCTATTAAACTCAAGGTCAACACAACAGACTGAGAAAACAAGGACACAATGCATTCCGTATCAATGTAAGGAACTGATAAAAACCCTGCCTGCCTCAAGCTCACCTTGTGGAGGATATCACAAACGTAGTACAACGTTCAATATTGGTCTTGTGATGTCTTGCTTGAGTGCTACATGTCTGCGATTTGAATGGAAGTGTCATCGACACATTGTGTTTTAGATTTAGTTTCCTCTTTTACAATATGAAAATTGAACATTTTTGCTTAAATACCTTTCCTTTAAATTCGTTTTCTCATGGGGTGCAAACAGCATGGCCTATATATATGTCGTAAAATAGCCAGTGGATTTAACCTTTGCCAAAAATCACAAACGAGTTTGAACAATACTTTCTGCCTGTTTTTTCGCCCAGGCTATCTGCCGTGGTCCCTGCACACACTGTGACATTAACTGAAAACCGGACGATAAACTTCAAGTATACTTTTAAATATCTACCGTGTTTGTGCCAACAAACATGGGGAAAAGCTCGCCGGAAAGTTTTTTTTTGCTTTTTCCCTTACAAAATTAATTTAACGAAAAGTTCTGCTCTGCAAAATAATGACTGAGTAGAAAGGGCAGCATTACTTAAGTCAGCAATGTATAGCTGACATCTCCTTTTCTTGCGAACGGAAATGAAATTTCAAGAATGGAAATGTAATTTGCGTCTGAACAAGAAACTGGAACAATATATTGGTCTTTTCTGGGTTTTTTTTTTCTGGTTTTTTCTTAATTCTTCCTTTTATTTGCTTCGTCCTCAGCTGCAAATACACCACCAGTGATAACATGTCCAGCTCCAGTAACAGTCTTCTCTCTTGCAAATGATGTTGGAAACACAGTGTCTTGGGCTGATCCAAGTTGTACTGACTCGGAACAAAATGATATCACACTGACGACAAGTTGTAACCCTACTTCTGGTAGTTTCTTCGGCGGTGTACGGTCAAACAGTGTAACCATGTTACCTAGTATCAGGACAACGGCGGACTTTCAGATACATGTATATTCACTGTAACTGTAGAACGTGAGAATCGTTCGTTTTGGGTTTAGTGATATTGGTATACACATTCATTAAGATGTAATCGCTCACTGTAGAAATTGAGAAGAATTCTTTTATCTGTAGTCATTTCGGGATAACTATAAACGTACTGTTATGTTCTCTTTGTTTAAAATTGAGCGTCAAAGAGAACGGTATGAGAAATAATCGAGATGTTTAATTTTTTTGCTAATTTGTAAATATTCATTTATGTTCTTCGGCGGAAACTTAGCAAGGTATTAGTAACCTTACATGAGACTAAAATGTTAGTCAATTCTTCACCGAGGGCGTGATTTGTACAATCAAAGGGTTTCATGCAAAGTCATTATGTGGTTTCCAGTTAGTGACAAACAATTAATGTTACACTTTAACAATGCTGATGATAGGTTCTCTTCATCAATTGAATGATGTAAAACACAGGACTAAAAATGTGATTTATGACTGATCAAGAAACTGGGACAATATATTGGTCTTTTCTGATCGTATTCTAATTTGTTAATTCTTCTGTTTATTTGTTTCGTCCATAGCTGCAAATACGCTACCAGTGATAACATGTCCAGCTTCAGTAACAGTCTCTTCTCTTCCGAATAATGTTGGAAACACAGCGTCTTGGGCAGACTGCCAACTCTTGTACATATCTGACTCGGAACAGGATGATATCCACAACTTGGCAAATAAATTGTCTAAACCCTGTGTCTGGTAGTTTCTTCAGCGGTGCTACGGTTCAAAACAAGTGTAACATGTACCTGCACGGAACAACGGGTGGACTTTCAGCATACATGTGTATTCATCATAACACAACTCACACACGGACTCAACCGGGAGGGTGTAAAAAAGGCTGGGGATCTACTTCGGCCGGCCACGGTACAATGGATCCGCAGTTTGGACGGAAAGAGCTGACGAACGAGCAAGTCGGACTTTACAAACAACACGAAGGGGACTGACTGCAAAATGATACAATTTAGCAAAGTAGGAGGGGGAGCACGGCAAGAGCTGAGGTGTAACCTGTAAAACTGTAGAAAGTAAGGGGGATTTTTTATCCTTTGCCATTTCGGTATGATTAATAAACCTACCGTTTTGTTCTCTCTGTGTAAAATTCATTGTCGTATGCAACAATATGAGATATATTTCATTTTATTTTAGATATTGCTGCTAATTTGCAATGCATTAATGAATTTTTATCGGCGAAAACTTAACAAGGTATTAGTAATCTTACATGAGATTAAAAATATTAATCGATTCTTCACCGAAAGCTTGGTTTGTTCGACCAAAGGCTTCAATGCAAAGTGTTCCTAGGGATTTCCGGTTAGTGGCAACCAATAAATATTACACTTTTACAATGCTCATGATACGGTCTCTTTAGAAACTGAATGATATGAAACACAAGAATGAAAAAGTGATTTGTGCTTGAACAAGAAACTGGAACAATATATTGGTCTTTTCTGATCTTGTTCATGTTTTTTTTAATTTTTCCGTTTATTTGTTTCGTCCATAGCTGCAAATACGCCACCAGTGATATCATGTCCAGCTTCAGTAACAGTCTCTTCTCTTGCGAATAATGTTGGAAACACAGCGTCTTGGGCAGATCCTACTTGTACTGACTCAGACACAGAACTCGAATAATTCACACGTCTGCGATAAATTGTAACCCAGTGTCTGGCTAACGAATTTCTTCAGCGGCGTGTGTTCACACGTCAAAACGGGCGAGTAACATGGTATAACTGTAACAATGCGACAAACTGGCGGACTTTCAGACACTTATGTGGTATTTCACTGTCAACTTGTTAGTCAAGGTAAGGATAATTCCTTTATCTGTAGTCATTGGTCGAGGATAAACTATAAACGGTGCTGGTTTGTCCTTTCACGCCTTTTGTGTTTATCTGAAATTGAACACGGATTCGTAGATGAAAACGATAATGACGACAACATCCCTTTGCCTAAATATTTTTTCCTTATTTCAAAATATTGATGATTTTTTTTTTTTTTGTGGAAACTTAGCAAATTAATAGTATATTTTCATATTAGTGCATCTTACAATTAATTAAAAATATTAGTCAATTCTTCACCGAAAGCATGACTTGGTCAACTAAAAGCCTCGATGCGAAGTTGTTCTGTGGTTATTTAATTAGTTGCTACCATTAATGTTACATTTGAACAATACTCATGATACCTGAACGATGTGAAACACAAGAATGAACAGGCCCTTAGCCAGGCCTTGCACGGAGGGGCGGTGCCACCCTACCGTGCGGACCACTGTGCCCCCATATGGAAAATCGATCGAAAATAAAATTTCAGTACATGTTTTGACCAAGAATGATCCCACAGGGCGTTTAATAATGACCGTATATTTTTTCTGGAACATTTTTGTTCTACAATTACAAACTTTTTCGCGCACTAGACGTACTTTTATCTTCAGTTACATATAGCTTTAACACCCGTTTTAGATATGTTGGCTTGATAAAGGTAAAGCTTCCACAATTAGGCTATTGTTCTTTCGTGAAGGCGTGATTCCCGGAAAACGCAAAACTGAATCCATTTAAAGCTTTATCCTCTTTTTCTTATGAGTTGGAAGATTTTTTATTCAGACTCAAAATCATGATAAAGATATTTTGTAAGAAACGTAAATAAAAAAAAAAAAAACTTTTCAATCCGGTCTTTAAGGGTGTAGTTGAGCAGTTCTACTAGCCCATCATACTGGAGATGATAAGGCGTTGAGCGTTGTACGTGTTTTCTTCATGTTCAGTGCTTCACACAGATTCCTTACCACGTCGCTCTCAATTTGTTGACCCTCATAGGCGTAGGAAGCGGAGTTGGGGGGGGGGGGGCTGGGGGGTTTAGCCCCCCGTCAAAAATGTGGGGGTGAAGTATTCTTCCGCCCCAAAGATCCAAGGCCAAAAACCCCGTACTTGTCTCTTCTGTAAGAAATGTCAAAAATTTGCAGTAATTTTCTTTACAATTTGTCCAAAATGTTGCAACAAATTGCATCTGAGGACCCCTAAAATACCCAAAAATTTTCCCAAAGGGGTGGGGTACCACCCGTTCAGGATGCAGTACTTGTGGCATGAAGTCTCTAATCAAGGGACACCCCTAGAACCTAATCCCCCAGAGCCGTGCCGCATTCGAAACAAGGTTCAGGCCCCCCCCCCCCCCCGTCTCGAAAAGCTTCCTACGCCTTTGTTGACCCTGATCAGTATGAATTTGTTAGAGAACGTGACGTGTTGTCGTACATAAGGTCCAAATAAACATTTGGAGACATTAGTTGCCCTCTGGTTGGTCATAGGGTACAAATTTACATATTTGATATGTCTCAACTAGGATATACCAATTTCCTTTGATTGCTTCCGGCAATTGGGTTATGTAAGCACAAACGATTTGGAACTGTCAGGAACACCTGATGGTCTGCAATGGCGCTTGGTTTCTTAGTTTAGGCTGACTTTGAGAAATGCATGAGACACGCATTGAACAATGCTTCCTTATGTCTCTCTGCGAGTACGGCCAAAAACAGACAGCTTAGGCCTTTTCATGGTCTTGTCCAAGCAAAGTGTTTGGTGTACCTTTGTCCATAAAGACGTTTGAGATCTTTTGGTACCATTCCACTTTGGGTCACCGTCTGGAAACATCTTCTGTCCGGTAATACAAAACTCCATCTGCTAATTTCAATTTGGGTATTCCCACCATAACTTGGATGTCTCATCAAGTTTGTCTCTGGTCTTGACACCTTACAGCTTTCAAACAATTTCTGCTCTAAAATCCGAATAGCTGTTTTTTCTGGAATTTCCGACGTTGTCAACGGTATTAATGACTTTCAGGAGGTAGGCTTGCAGTAGTAAATACTCTCATTTTGGCTAACTTTGTATTAATCAACGACAGAGTGTGGTCCCAAGGCAAGTAGTTTCATCAGGTTAATGTCATGAACTACAAAGGCAAGGGAGTCTAACCCTATTTGATTTCTTCAGTTTTCGTGAGAACACTTCTACTTTTATTCATATCTTAACATTACATAAAACCATTTTCTAAACAATTTCGTTACGACCGGTGTATAGACTGTGTAGCCTTCCCAGTAAGTAACAGACCAAAGTCACGTTACAAAAATTTGGCTACATAGGAAGGCATAGGTGTACGTATCATATGACACGTGCCGATTATCCCAATGTTATTCAAAAGCTTGTCCTGAACCAATGTGCCATCATTGTTGACAATTTAATATACAAAATACTTGAAAGTAAATTTCGTTAGCCATCAATAATTGAGGTAATATAGTAACGGCAGAAACAATGTTATGCTGTAGAGACATCTATCTCTTAATAGCTCACACTCGTCTATTCAACGAGGGATTCAACAAACTCTTTGACAAATCAACATTGATTTGATAATTGTACTAACGCAAATGAGGTGCTTTCCGTTGGAAAGTTGAAAAGACTAGAATTTCCCTGAATCCAGTTACCCGTATTGAAAATGGCAGAGCCATTTCCATACTTGCATGCAAAGATCCAGTTTCGGTGGCATATTGGCAAATTTGAACAGCAATAGTCAATAAAGTGAAATTAAAAACATGAAGTCACCAGATTTTCTCCAACTAAAAGTTATGACCTAAATTGTATGTTCCGAGAAATTTACCGCTGGATTAGAAAAACTAAACGTGCATCCTATGCAGGACGCGCGCCCCCAGCATTAAGCTTACATATTACGGAGAAAGGTTTTCAGCCGACAATTTTAATAGCCGTATACAGGAGTATGAAAAGAAGATAGTTCGGTGTGCTTGAGAGAGCTTGAGAGAGAGAGAGAGCTTGAGAAAGAGCTGGAGAGAGTGAGAGCTTGAGAGAGAGAGACGCTGGGTTCAAGTCCTGCTCATTGCTCATTTTTTTTTTAAGATTTAAGATTCTAAAAACCATTTGAATCTCTCTCTCTCCCTCTCTCTCCCTCTCTCTCTCTCTCCCTCTCTCTCCCTCTCTCTCTCCCTTGATGTTCATCCACCTAGTAAGCTTAAGCATATATATATATATATATATATATATATATATATATATATATATATATATATATATATATAATATATATATATATATATATATTATAATATAATATATTCAAGAAAAGGAAAAAATGAATAAGAGCGACGAGATTCAGAGGCACAATAGTTTATATTTAAAACGAATATTTCGGACCACTCCTGTGTCCTTCATCAGCCGTAACAACAAATAGATATCAAAGTCAAAACAAAGCACATTAAGCAAAAACCGTCAAAAACGCGCGGAGAGGTTTTTCTTTACAATGGGCTGGAATACTTATACGCCCACACCGTGGTTTTCCTGTTGAGTGGAAAAACGCGCGCGCAAGGGAGGATGAAAGGGTTGCTAAGGACTAATGGCACTTGCTAACAAACGCTGAACAAACCACTGAGAACTCCCAAAATCTTTATTCGTTCAAGCCCCGTTTGTGGGTGTTTGAGGAGCCAAAATCCACTTACTCTCCCCTCCCCCCCCCCCCCCGCACCCCGAGAGCCGTTTTGAGTTGTTTGTTGTAAAAAAACCTGGAGCGAAGGAGTATGCAACGCAGAGATTAGGACAAGATATATGCCCAGCTCGTTAATTGTGCATACCTTCTGGAAGAGAAAGTGTGTGTTCTAATGAATGGCTGGCGCACAGTTTGGCCTTTGTGAATTTCCAAAGGCCAAGGATTTGATTGATAGCCTTAGAGTAGACACATATTTAGAGGTTATTAAGGCTGGGATCGATGTTACCGCTTTCTGGGATGTAATTCAGACTGTATTGTTATGACACACCTGTTAACACTGGGCCCCACGCCTTGTCAGCTTGTTCTTATGAGCTATTCCTCTAGCAATTACGATCTCAGTTCCTTTGATGGCAGCGGTTTCTTCTCGGGAGATGTTTGCCTTGGTGAAATTTTCTTGGAGACTAGTTTCGATGAACTTATCCAGATGTGCCTTTGCTGCACTAACGAAGTTACCGATATGTACGTTTCTTCCTCTGCCCTAGGATTCCATTCAGGCTTGTTTGAAGGAAAACCCGGCGGATACTAGACGAGGATGGGCTAGTTGCCGTTCATGTCATCGCTTTTTAAAGAATTCCTTTATGTTTCACCTTCCTAGTGAAGTTATGAAGATCATATACTAAGTCCACGGGGCTTGGGTCGCGGGCTGGGCAAAATGACAGGTCCCGTATTTTAGGACGGCTTTTTCTTCAGTTCTTTTGATGTCAAGCAGTGATCCGATTAAATTGATCAAACTTATCTTCGGTCCTTTTCGTACTCACATTATTGTGGGAGTTGTTGAGGAAAGCAATCGGTGAGGGCATGGGGTTTTACTTGATGCTAAGTTCTTAAGAAACCGGTTCCCCTTCACCAATTCATGGATTTTGTTTAATTTATGAGAGAAAACATTTTTTCTGGTAAGATCCTATCGAGGACAGTTGAAAGCATTGGTTACTTCTTTCGTCAGGTTCTCAGTTGGCAAGGAAGTCCAAAAAAACTGTGTAGAGTAATTGTTAAGTTCTGTCGAAAGCTTATTTTGTTTAACGTAAGCTTCTCGAATGGCTACGTTACGGAGTTTCCTAGATGCGTCATGGCAAATGCGATCAGCTACTTTAGAACCGTTTAATGGGCTCCACGTATGGCGCACGAAGCTTAAGGGTTAGGCGCGTGATTGCGTAATAATGAAAACAGCTCATTTGGTGGTATCGTCTTTCTTACTAAGGCAAAGGTTGCCAATGTTAGACGCATATTCCACAGGTTAAAAAATTATGCGACAGTGTCCGCTTCCCACCATTCTTCAGTTTATATATATATATATATATATATATATATATATTATATATATATTATTATATACTATATATATATATATGTATATATATATATATATATATATATATATATGTATGTATATATATATATATATATATATATATATATATATATATATATATATATATATATATATATATATAATATTATAATCTATCATATTATATATATATATATATAGTATATATATATATATATATATAGATTATATATATATATATATATATATATATATATATATATAATGTATATATTGTAACTTATCCAATCTCAAGTGTATCCTGTTAAGGCTCGAATTTACCGCACGGCTCAACAATAGACTTAAGGTCCGAGAGTAAGTGGATTATCAAAGATTAACACCTACAAACAATGGATTAAACTTGGATTTGGGTGCACTCAGTGCATTTTTTCCTTTGCCATTCGTGGTGAAGGCGTGAACGGTCTGGGCTTTTACTTAAGTTCACTGTATCTTCATGTATACTTTTCGCATTGTATATAGCCACTTCACTTCATTTATTTGTGCTGAAAGAAGGGCACAGGCGTGCGTGAAAATATACACGTATAATTTATAACATATATGTATCGTGCTCTTCTTATTATGTCATTCCCGGTGTATTACACTATGTTATCATCTCCTAATAAGAAATATATATCTATTATATATATATATATGTATATAATATATTATATATATATATATATATAGTATGTATATATATATATATAAATATAAATATATACATAATTGCAAAAGAAAAAAAAAACTGTGGATAAGTTACTCAAAGCGGAGTCTCATGTGTCTTTCCTGAGGACCTGTTGTACCGAAAGCTTTTACTATAAAGAACCAACATTTTTTTAAGGGGGAGTTTTCATGCTGAGAACTGAACTGGAACTACGAGGTAGACACCGAGGCCACAGGCAGGAATTTCGTAAACATAATACTCTTTTAGGAAAGCACTTTGAAAACTGTAGGAATTTTGAGCTTATTGGGTTGGAAAAGGTCAAGAATAAA
>JAIZAY010001789.1:0-13126 GCA_029531755.1 Holothuria leucospilota | reverse complement strand
GGAACGCGGATAGTGAGCTGAGGAAAAGAGCCCAAATGGGTTTCAGTTTAAAATTTTCTTCAAATAAGTTTCCTTGAGCTACAGGGGTATGTCTGAGGACAACCAAAGCAACTTTCCGTAGATAATGACAAATTCTAGAATTTAAAGGATGTTACAGCCCTCATCTTGAAGCCTTCTGACGGCCCTGATTGCCGGATAATCATCAACTTCAAATCATATTAAACGGTCTGAAACCGATAAAGTACAAATGAACAGTCAATGGTTAAGAAATTATTACTTCAACAGAAACACTTCATTTATGAGAAACTGTATAGAGTAACAACCTTCAGCGGTGAATTTATTTAAATTATTGCTAACCACACCCCGTATGAAAGGGGAGCATGGTTAACTGAACTACACATCGTGGGGTTAAGAGCCCGAAAATTGAGACAGGTAAAGAGAATTATGCTTCTACTTGATTTATCACCTCTCGTCTGCCAGCACATTGTCAAGCTATTGATGAATTTAACAGAATGACATTATTTAAATATTAAGCACCGTAGTGCAATCCACATATATAACGTTAAATATGCAACTCGCAACCCTTTCAGGCTCCACCATAACTACTTCTATGAAGATTGATAATATTTAAGTTTCCTAAAACACCTTACGTACGTTCGTAAGTACACCCGAATTTTTTTTATGTACAAAGAGGTAACACGTTTACAGACCTTCTCCATTTAACAGACCTTTTTACTCCATGGTAAAATCCTATTTGTCTTAGTTCCTGGTTTAAAGATTGCTGATATGATTTGCAGTGCCTATCCAGCGATGTAGTTGTCATCAAACGAGTGTCTCTTTCTTAGTCAACGAGAACACCTTTCACCATGGTATACTTCATGACGCTTCTGGTTGCCTTTTCCATATTACCGGTTTCACTTTGTCAAAGTAAGGGTCATTAAAATTGCACTTTAGTTACAAAAAATGCTGAAATATTCTGCTCTAAGCGTTATTTTATATTCTTAAAAAACAGTTCGGATAATGAATGTTGTGGCTTTAAGTATGGCACTCAATTTTCATTACGTTTTGGGGTGGCTAAAGTACTTTGGGAACTTTGCAGCTTTAAATTAAATACACAGTGGGTTGATTTAATTCAAAACTTCTAAATCAGATAAGAAACTTTCTACTCACTTCTTTGTGTTATGGTGTACTAAAAAGCCGCTGATGGTCAAAAGACAGATGTACCGACTCAACGGCCAAACCGATAACTATGGTGACATTTGCAGTTTCTATATACCTATAGGGGGCAAAAATACATATATAGTTCTTGGCCGATCAAAAGGGTGCATGGGGTCAATACGGGCAACCTTTATATAATGTGAGGTCAACTTCTTTTACAAATAAATGTTCCTAATGGCAATATGTACAGGTCAGGTGGGAAGACTCTACCAACCTACCAACAGCAAAATGAAAGAATGAAATATGTTCCTCAAGGAGTTAGCAACCGGGTTCCATAAGGCTATTTACCACCAAGTGCCCCTGCAGTTTTGTCCGTAAATAGACAAGTCTATTACAAGCTACAAGTTTCTTGGTATTTTGCAATACTGGGTGGAATGTTTTGAGTGGGGAACATGGAGTTTTAAGATGAAATTTCAACATGCTATTCAAAAGTATATCAGGTTTGCTCACATTTGTTGATTTATCACGAAAGTTGATACCGGCGGTTTTTTCGGCTTTTCTTGCCACTCAGAATGTGGGAAAGAAGAAATTACACCACCAAGAACTACCTTTTGGTCACCAACGTATCCTGTGAATTATCGCAACAATATGGAATGCGAATGGCGAGTATCTGTAGAGAGGTCGTTTCAAATACAAATACAGTTTACTGCTTTCGAGTTTGACGGAAATAGCAGTTGTAATGATTACCTGGAGGTACGAAAACACTGTAGCATTTGATAGCAGAGTAGAAAAGAAGTTTATTCGTAAAATGTTTTTTCTGCTATACGTTTGGGCTAGTTACAGGGAAGGAGAGTAAAAATTAAAGTGGTCGCTATGGAAAAGCGAGTGAATATTCCTTTGGAGTTAAAAATATTAGTTACAAGGTTAAAAGCTATTATATAAATTAATGCTGATATTTTTCTATTAATTGAATATTTGACAAGTTCACCGTATCGTAAGGGATAATAATAGAGTTATACATGTCGTCATTGATGCAATATCATTTTTACTAATAAATAAAATACTTCATGTAACGTGACTCTTTCTTTGATTTAAATGAGCAGATGTGGGATGGACGCAATAAAAATGCTCAACTTATCTTCAAATCTTGTGCGCGATCACTTCAAGATTTCAAAAATGAATATGGCGGAAGGGCCATTTTTACTTCATCTGGAAATGTGCTTTTCCTAATGATGACAACAGACGATAATAGGCCACGTGGGAGAGGATTTTCAGCTACGTATAGCTCCATTCCAGGTAGTACTTTTATATCAAATATATATCTCATCGGTCATCATTTCAAAAACGTCTTTAGAACTCACGAACCAAGTACATTTATACGTTCGTATAAGTCCTACCCACTTTTTCACGGCAACTCCCAGTCTTGCAGATCCGGCATGCATAGGAAAGTCTTATTGATCCCTTTAAGTCCATGTCGACGGCAGTCGGACAGCTTCTGTTTATTTAGTTTATCGTTTTTCGTCCATCCGTTTCAGGTCCTGTGGTTTCTTCAGGTCCCCTTTCAGCACAGGTGTCATCCATCCAGTCTTCAGAGTTGAGACTGGTGATAGCACTCTATTGTTGCTTTTACAACCGCAGGAAAAAGCTTAGGGGGCCATCAATACATCCTTGTAATGTGAGCATCTCTTCCAAAGAGACACCGATTTTGCTGGTTTTCATCCATGATAACTGCCCAATTCCTCCATAACACTCAACCAGACTACACCAAGGGACTGCTATGGAGTTGCTTAGTAGCGTTGCGTTTGCGCAAAGCTCACCCATTACAGTACAATTTTTCTGGACCTTTGAACGAGTTTAGCTTTTTAGTTTTAAGACAATGTCTGTGTGCTTAATTTTAGAGCAAACCAATCCACGCATTGCTGTGATAAAATCTTTGCCCTAATGCTCCTATTTGTTGTTTCAGTCTGAAAAACTTTTTACTTTTTGCCAGAACTTGCTACTACCACAGATGCAATTGTTGTTAGTACATCTCCAAACGAAAAACGCACAACTGTAGACAAGGAAAGTACAACACAGGCAGAAATATTAACAACTACTGCCATTGCTCTGTCCAGTTTATCAACTACAGTGAAATCCACCCCTCCTATTCCTACAAATACTTTAAATAGTATATCCACAGAGTTTTTGACTACCATCCGAGCAAATCCTTCTGCACCTACCTCTCAGGTACGTTCTTCGAACAACCCGTCATTGCAACCAACACCTCCATCAAGTTCTTCTTTCAGAATAGTTATCGGTAAGTTAAAAGAAACTGTTTAAATATGATATTTTATGTACATGTTGCATGTGACAGTGCAGCCAATATATCTTTTTATGCTACCTTTAAGCTTTATCTAACTATGATGATAATAAGACTTTATGAACGTATTTTTCACATCATTACTTTTTTGCCTAACCAAATATTGAAACCTCACGGAAACCTATTTTGTTAGCATGCTCGTTCCATACTGCATCACGTAAATGTCACTATACCTATTTGCAGGATAAACTTACTAAGTGCTCAAAAAATACTTTACACTTGTAACCTCGTAACATTTATTGCCCTTAACTGTGGTACAATATTTTGAAGATCACTTTCGCCTTAAAGTGATGCCGTGAGTTTGCAAAAAGGGAAAAACATTAAAAAATCGAGTTTAAAATCTTAGTCATTCGTTTGAGTGGCCCATATGAACAGTAAGGGAGAAAAAATATGGCCTGTTGTGCGAATTCCGGCATCAGCCCTGAAATTTTCGTAAAAATAACGACTAAACTCAAGGAAATCAAAAATGTGCTGCTCACAAACACTATTCAGTCTCCTAACGAACATCTGTTGAGCAGACCAATGAGAACGAAGTACTGATGCATATTCACTAGGTGTAAACAGCTGATCGACTTAGCTGCTAGTCTTAGCACAACAACACAAGTGAACAAGACTGAATGTGTGGATCTTGAAGAAGTAACGTTGATATTGCAATATACACCGTACAAGGTAATACCACAAGGCTAAACTATCCCGTTTTACTGTAGTAGCCTAACTTTCTCTGGCAACTCCCTGCTTTAGGCTACTGGCGAGTGGTACCTCAGTAAATTAAGCCTAACTTGCGCTAACATTAGTACTACTAGTAGCGAGAGACGATGCTCTGCCTTTTATTTGCACTTACCATCGTGTTTGACGTTCAATTCAGAAACAGTTTTGGCGACAAAAGAGATAGTAGGCCTATTAGTGGTGCAACTTTCGCTGTAAACCTGTAACGTTCAGATTCA
This sequence comes from Holothuria leucospilota, assembly GCA_029531755.1. Classification (NCBI taxonomy): domain Eukaryota; kingdom Metazoa; phylum Echinodermata; class Holothuroidea; order Aspidochirotida; family Holothuriidae; genus Holothuria; species Holothuria leucospilota. Next base: position 8,665 of record JAIZAY010001789.1, on the reverse strand, counting down.
AATCAGCACTATAACGCGTACCAATGAGTGAAAGACAGTAGCCTGTAACTGTTGGTTCTAAATCAGAGCCGAAAGCTATATTGAGCGTACAAGTAACGTTAGTTGTATTATCAAGCGATTATGCAAGAAGGTCATTCCCCGGCCGTGAGCGAACAGCTGTACCGTGGAGCTAGCCTGGGTTGAGTGGTATAGTACGTTTTTTAACGTGGTGACACCTCAATAATATTGCATATTCAACATCAGGTTCGTTGCATAGGAGTGGTCTAACGCTTTATAATGAGGACCGTTTTTTGAAAAAGGCCTTCAAAATTTTTCTGATGTTATGCTGTTTAGGTTACTTCCCGATACTATCGCTATCATTTTGAGCTTTCAAATTGTATTCTTCAACTCTGTATAGCACTCATGGCATTTTGAAGGATAAAGAAAGACATAACAAGAAGCAAAATCTTATGTTTTTCACTTTTTGCAAACTCACGGCATCACTTTAACAACATAGCGAAACTGGTGAATACACAAGTCTAAAATTACTTATTAGTATACATCCAGTGGATTAAGAAGTGGTGAATGGTTGCTCTGTCCCTAGTTCCAAACTTGGGTGAGGTGCCACGGCCAAGGAAAAATCACTAAACAATTAGAGTGTTGAACATATAAATAATCAAATTTTTGCCAGAGATAGCACTGTTTTGAATGTTAGCAACCTAACATTAACAAAGAAAAATTCAAGAGCATGAGAGTCACCCATAAAGAGTATTTATAACAGATGGAGTTCAAAAAAGCTTTGCAAAGGTCAATTGTTGCATCTTTGTGACATTACGTTAGGAAAAACTTCAAAAAGTTGAGGATGGGGTCCTGCCCATTAGAGTACATCACTTTCCCTAACAACTTGTCCAAAAATAATAAAATTTTACTACGCAGTGAAAATATCCGAAAAAACACGATCAAAAGCTTTTGTAGCACAATTTTGAATCTGAGTGACTCTACATTAATAACGCCTTCTCAGAGTAGAGGGGGGGGGGGTGTCAGCACCTTCCGTTAAAGTACACTCTTTTACTTACACCCAACTAAACAAATAGTTCACTCTCTTAAAATGTAAAAAGTTAAAAGATTTACCAAAGACGAAACTATCTTTCACCTAAAATACTTCGAGAGAGAGAGAGAGAGAGAGGCTATCACCTGCTCCCCTTAGATTATGCTCATTTCCTTAACACCTAGCCGGAAGAATGATGAGAATTGTTAACACTTGAATAGTTGAAAGCTTTCCCAAATATAGCACCATTTTACATCTTAGCAGCGTCCTATTAACAAACATTTTTTAGAAGTCGATTAGGGTTAACACTTCTTTTTGACTTGAACACTTCCCCTTACACCCAGCCAAAACAAAGTACACAAAAATCACAAAGTAATAAAAATTTTTAAACGAGTAAACATTTTAAAGATTGCTAAATCTAACCCTGCATTTTGTATCCTAGTGCTTGACCTTGCACAGTTAAGACATAAACGGGAAAAAGATGAATAAAATTTCTTTTAGACTCAACCCCCTCATAAGAAAAACAACACTCACTACATGCTGAATTAGTTTCTCTAAAAAGTCTGTTTTTTTAAACCTCGTCTGGCTTTTGTTCTACTGGCCCCAGGTACATCATGTGACAAATCCCATCGCCTGATGCTAATTTTTATGTCTAGACGAGAGTTTTTTTCCTCTCAGTGTAGAAACATTCACATAAAAGTGCCTTATCCGAAATTACTTTCACCATAGTCAATGGTTACATTTAAATGCAAGTTGCACAGAAATCTTCCTGTATGTCTGTGTGCAGTTGCAAGATGCAGATGCATTTTCCTGAAAGCAATTTGTGTCTATTCAATTTTCTGTATACTTCTGTGCTGCATTGCATGGCATTGTTACTATATTACCTATCCAACCAGCCATAGGATTTTGCTGCAATGTAGTCAGGAAGAAAGAATTTAACGAGATCAATTAGTCATGTAAAGAATGAAACTTTTCAACATATGCTCAATTCAGGTGCTCTGTTCCCTATGTAAGCCACCTTATATGAAGTTAAATTCCTTAAAAAAAATTAACCCAGGAAGACGTCCCCTGCATGGGTTGATAAAGTAAGGTTTCACTCAGGACGTCAAACGTCCTAGACACCCGTCACCGGCCACGTTAAGTCTAGTGCATCTTCGGTTTCGTAACTCCAGTCGCGAGAGGTTTCAGATTTTTAATTGGATTTGAGAGATAACCTAAAGAAATTTTCTTCCACAGCGCTGTCAACAGCATTCGATACTTGACTTTGCTCGAAATAAAACACGAGTTGGAAGGTGAAACACCTAGTTGTACAGCACAGTACTGCAAGATGTCAAAAACTTAATACGACATTCCTCAATTGCCCTTGCTTTTAGTTTACCCTGTATATTAAAAGACGTAATTTCTTAGGAGGTCCAAATGTTCAAGTTTGCTTTCGGTGTCAAACTCATCCCCTTAAAAAGAGATTTGGCTCGTTATTACTTCATACAAGGTCACAAAGCAAAGATTTAATTACTAACTTATTTACAAAAGATAGGCATTTAAAAGGGATATAACAGCCCCTAAACCAGAGAGTTGCTAGCAACTCCCTGCCCAAACATATTTAGGAATAGCTCAAGAGTTCTAAATACAGTTGATGCATGCACTTTGGTTGACCTTCATTTAAGCAATATAGCTCCACTCTGGTTGGTCAACAATGACTTTTCCAGTCAGTCGTTCTCAATTAAGCTCACACTCACACACATACACACGCACACACTTGTGTGAAACAAAATTGCCTACAGCAATATACACTCAGTGGCTGCTATACTGTGGCTCTGTCCTGAAGGTGTACTAGACAGGTTGTTCGGTTTAAATTGGACAAGGTAACAAGTAAACTTAGTAGCAGGAATTGGTAATTTCTTGGGTGAGATAAGAGAGCCTCTAGTACATGGTTACTAATGTTGCGTTTCGTACGATAACAGTCTTTCAACGGTTTTATACTACAGAGTCCTCGTAGTGTATCAAGTATCACATTTTGTACGACTTACGTTGCAACAAGTAAATATTTGGTGGCGACTTCATATTCAAATTAGGGTTGTTGCGATATGAAATTTTCAATATCGATATCGCAAAAACTTTGCCTTCAATTCCCAAACGATATCGCGATATCGTGTAATCCGGCTTGTGTTTACTAAGCCACCATGTCAAATGTTTTGCTCCCGGCCAATGCATATCGGCCGCGGTAGTGCTACCAACTCCCTGGTGCTACCTCAGCTCGGCTGCCTCAATGCAGAAAAATTCGTGACCAAATGACTGCCCGTGTAAGAAATTTTCCCCAATACTGTGTACCATTATTTTCTGCTGTGACTTGCAGACGAAGCCAGAAATACCGAATAAGAAAAAAGATGAGAGCCTACTGTACATTAGTGGTGAACAGATCACCGCTGATCGGCGTCAGAAATAAGCGCCAAGTCTAACTGGTAATTTGAACCCAAATACCCTCAAATCAGATCGTATTTAGAGAAGCTTGGCATTCGGAATATGTCCAGAAAAATCGTTTTGTTTCATTTCTAAACAAAAATTACTGATAAATGAAACAACAACAACTAAAAAATACCATTCATGGCAGTCAAAGAAATTTAATACTTCACAGGGTCCCAGCTGCAACTTTCCCATATTATTTTAGGGACATCTTCTTGCACGTTAATTTCGACTTATCGCAAGCCAAAACAGCTCGAGGTCCTATCTGTTTTAACAGTTCGGGAGCTTCCCTTATCGTGCACATGTTACAGTAAATGTTGCGGAACTTTCCCTGAAATGCCACGTGCATGTGTTAACAGCGCAGCAAGCATGTCACTAGAACTACAGCAGCATCTCCCTGCATGCAGAGCCGGGAATATTATATACGGCTCGGTCTGATCGCAGTACACACTCAAGCATGATGCACGTAAACCTTCACCCATCCAATCTGGCGATGTGTAGTACTGCCTTTGCGGAAGTCTCTATTATGCTTTTCGGTAGGCTGCTGTTCTCCGTACGTAGCCCTGCGGTTTAAATTTGGCCACCCTTCAATCTATCGTAACTTCGCACGAGCGCCATTTTGGTGTTTGCTAGTTTTAATATAATGGCTCGGGCCGTAACTTTTCCTGAATATTTACAGTATAAATAGCCCTATCTTAGTACTTAACACATGGCACTCGGTTGATTAGCATTATAGTGACAAATTTAAACCATTAATTGAGGTGTCTGCGATTAGTACACTCGAGATGTTTAGTACAGTATAGGCTAGGCCTACTACTTAGACTATCGGAGCTCTTGCGCTCATGCTAGCCTACTGAATGTGACAACTGTTTTTTGCACTTCGTAGGGCTATAACCAGAAGAAAATGTGGTTTATCTCATACTCATGGCCGTATGGGCCGGTGGGGGGGGGGGGGCTGTGGGGCGGCCGCCCCCAACTGTCAAAAACCTGTCTAAATCGGGCAGATATTTTGTCTCAGTCGGCGGGCGGAAAATTGGATAGTAGGTCTGAGTCGAGCAAAAATCACCGCCCTCCCTGAGAAAAACAGTGCCGTACGGCCACGCTAATACTGACAAGATGGCGAGTCGATGCACTGCAAATGTAATTTCATGAATACTAGTATAAACTGATGCTGTTTTTTTTTTTTTGTTTTCTTCTTCTTTTTGAAGGGAGGGGGATTGCAATATGGAAAAATCCGTGTTTTACGAAACATTTTAACAATTAAACTGGTTGACACTTTGATAAACGGAAACTTGGATATTTGGGGTCGTTAATAAAGGTAGTCCTAGTTTTGGGCAGTTTTCATAGGCTATTGAACAGCCAATAGCTGACCAGAATCTGTCATCGAGCTCTACGTAACGATGACCTTGCAATGTTTTTCACGGACAGTGAGCACAAATGATTCGCTTGGGAAGTGGTTCTAAGCAAGTTCGGCTGTATACTTAACATTGAGTGTGGTAACATGACCGCATTTTTTATTCTCTTTTTAAAGTTGGGATTTAAGGAAAAAGAACAACGAAGAAGTCATTAATCGGGAATGGTTTTTTTCTTGAGCAACATTTTTAAGGAGTTGGGATGTAAATTTGGAAATGGGTAATTAGAGAACGTCGAAAGGCGTCGGTTAGTGAAATACCCGTGCAACACTTCACACGGTCCCTCGGCTCGTAACTCACGATGTAGGCACATACTGTACAAGCATTTTACACTTAAACTATGCAATGCAGCGATCCCGTCACACTCGACATGCTGCTCTTTGGGTCACTTTATCTGGCGTGAAATCTTGCAGGTTTATTAATTGAATCTTCCGCATTAATATCGCTCTTTTTCTGCTCACGTTAGAAAAGTAAAACAAAGCTTTGACAACCTGTCATTATTCTACGCCGCTCTTGAAGTTTATGCGGATGTTTCGTGCATGTATTTTCACGATATCGTTTAGGCGTTATCATAAACGATATCGGGAGCAAAATCCCTTATCGATATTTTTTGCCGATATCGTCATATCGCAACAACCCTAATTCAAATAGGAAGTTTGCTTAGGTATGGTGCTGTTACTAATTATGACTGCTATAATTTCTATTACTGCTTACTAATAACTTTTTGTCAATGTCACTATCACTTACGACACATTGCACCATACTAGGGTTACCATTACAAGTCACAAACATTTACTGTATTAAACTTCATTTTTCTTACAGTTGCTGTTTCTACAGTTTCTTTTGTGTTATTACTGATAAGTATATGTGTCACAGGCTTCTTCATCCACAAGTAAGTCATTCCTTACTGCAGTTCAGGATGAAAATAACATTCTTCTTAATTTCTCGTCAACAAAGGCCAAAAGCCTTTATTAATGTTGAACTGAAGGTACCACAGTTTGACTGTGACCAAAACACAATTTCCAAGTCTTCCAGGTTTGCATTTCTCCATCTTTTGTACCTTTTCAAAGACTCACCAGTGATTTGTAATCGTTCAGAAATGGATCTCTTTGAGTAATTTGAAGTAATGCCACAGATCTTTCAAAACGTGGCTTTATGACAAAGCTCCACCTGGAGGGTTTGTCAATGTGAAGAATGTTATCATATAACCCTTTAACGTCTCTAAAACCTTTATTGCCTATGGAGCTCGTAATGTATTTGTTGGGTTAAGTATGAGGATGAGAAATTCTGTGGAAAATTATCAGTGTTTTGCGAATAAGGGGACCAGAACACAAAGAGACAAAAAATCATGACCTTTACATTCGAAACATTCTTAATTTTCTACCTTCCTAGGGATTAGTTTCAAGGATGGGGGGGGGGGGGGGGGCGAATGACATTATAAACGTGCTTAATTTTCAGAGAGGCTCTGTAGATGAAATTTCAACCTTTTCGGTCTCTTATTTTTACATATTTTGATGTGTGACGTTTGCAAAATGTAGGTTACTTAAGCCTTAAAAATATCAGTGTTTGGTATTTGCATTAGTCATCATGGGTCGATCACCCAAAAATGTTACACCTTTAAATGCACTCCTTCACTTGTCTCCTTTTATTTCAAGGAGATCATCAAGAGGAAAGACCAAAACTTCTCAAAATAACCATTCCATTCATGGTGTAGGAACAAGCTCAGTAAGGACGATCAAAGAGCAAAGCAAGCTTTATAGCACAACACTTTATTACAACAACGAAAGTTTCCATGCATCGCCCCAGGGCATGTATTCTCCTCCTTACCAGAGCAAAAATGATGCGGATGATATGAGATCATCACGGAAGAATACTCGCATCTTGCCAAGTGAAGGAGCCATTGGTGATGTTGCCTATGAAAGTTGTGATGGAGAAGAGAAACGCAATTGTGATTACACAGAAAATGCCGGAGAAGTTATGAATATTGCCTATGAAACTTATAATGAAGAAAAAATCGTAAACAATGGCGATTACGCGTCAAATGTTGGAGAGGTTGGGAACACTGCCTATGAAAGTTATGATGGACAGGAAAACGATGACAATGGTGACTACATGGCAAGTATAGGAGAGGTTTCGAACATTGTGTATCAAAGTTATGATGGCCAGGGGAAAGTACAGAATAATGATAAAGTTTTACATGAAGGCGAAACTTCGAACGTTGTGTATGAAAGTTATGATCGACAGGAGAACTCAGGCAACAGTGATGACACAGCAAATGAGGAAGTTTCAAATGTTGCTTATGAAAGTTACGATGGTGAGAACAATGTGACTTATGACACTGATGAAGATAGCAAGAGATACGAGGCTATTGATGATAGTCAGTCTTTCGACGAGTTCAACTTGAAAATCATAAGAAAATAGTGCTCTTCGTTGGGTTTAGGCAAGTAACTAGTAAAGATAAAAACAGTGTGTGCTAACATGAGCTGAATTGCACGTTTTTATAAGGTTTGTCAATCAGGGTGTGTATAAGCTACTTCAACCAAGTACCTCACTTGGGGATTAAGCTTTATTTGCTATAGCAACAGAGTATGTCTGTAGAAACATTTTCTCTGTAGACCTTATGCATTGACGTCACATACGTCATTTTGTAAGCAAAACAGTGAAGCATACTGCACGCACAACGTAGACTTCGCAAGCGCGTTTAGTAGACTTGCCCGCGAATCCGATTGGTTCGCAGCTGTCTGTGAATTTGTTGGGGTTACTTGCAATGATATGAGCTTGCCTCCAACGAAGGAGCCCTTTCTGCTCTGTGACGTCATATATATATATATATATATATATATATATATATATATATATATATATATATATATATATATATATATATATATATATATATATATATAATGTCTATTTGCTATCGACAATGTTATAGAGAATATTTGACAGGCATTTCTCCATAATATTAAGTGATCGTAACTCTTAGTACGCTCGTATTGAGTAGTTTAAATCGCTATCTAATACATCCATAGACTAATAATTGATGAAACAATGCAGTCACCACATTGTAAATTAGTATACCCTGGTATGTCAACGTATGAATGAATGGTTCTTTATATGATGTGACAGTATTTTTGATACTGAGTTGTTAAATAAATGCAGAATAATAGTCCTAGGTTTTAACTTAATATTCAAATTTATGCTTAAAAATACCACGAAAGACACTTGTTAAAGGACATTAGACAGAGGGAATTTGTTAGATTAGGCTTGTATTCCAAACTCAATGTGAGGAGACTGCTTATTCCCTTTAAACGAGCTTTAATCAAATACGTCATAAAAAAAGAATTCTCTGAAAATTACAACCACGCCAACAAGTAGTTTGGAACTTTTCACTGAGGAGCCTTATACAATGCCAATACCATGAGTGGGGTTGATAAGGTCACGAGGGACCTCCTGACAAGGGTTTAAGTACCGATACACAATAGCGTAAACAAGTTGTTTCCAACTGCATGAAAATAATCCTAGCGAGATGACATAAAGTCGAGCTCTGTTTCTATAGACAGAATACTGAAGAATGTGCTCAGTAGAACTGAGTATATAAACTATTAGCTAACGATTTTTTAATAACTTCCTTCTATGGCTGACGTAAGTGCGGATAGACACCTTTCCTAGCGGTACTGTGTAGTTCATATTGTAGTCAGTAATTTCTGTTCGAATAGCTGGGTCCCAGTTCCCTGCTTTTTTGAAACGCTATCAGTGAGTAAAA